>JAODUP010000593.1:0-137500 GCA_025642065.1 Paralvinella palmiformis | reverse complement strand
AAGGAATAAATATATTTACTTGATAAAAAGGCGGCACCTGTGTCGACATAACGCCAACACTCAGGTAGATAGTTGATGATAAAATACGGAGTGGTACTTGTGTGGAAAAATATCATAACATGTAACAGTATAATTGTGGGTTTTAGATGTGTGGGGAGTCTCTCTCTCGCTCTCTCTCTCTCTCTCTCTCTCTCTCTGTGCGTGTGTGTGTCTGCATGTGCATGTGTGTGTGGTATGAGTTGGCTGTTGTAAGTGGTGGGTGCAGTCACGCGTATGTCTTTTAATAAGTGCGCGTGCGCGTGCGTGCAACTAGCGAAATTGTATGCGTATGCCGTCAATATCGTATTATGATATGTATTTAGTAAGCGTGTGTATGATATGGGTCGGCGTGTTCTGTGTGTAGAGCATGAATGTGTATAATGCGTGTATATGATGAGAGTGTCTGAATGTGCATGATATGTGATATATATATATGTATAGTGTATCATTTTATTTGCTCACCTGAGATATACCTGATATATATATATATATATATATATATATATATATATATGATGTATGTGTTACATCTGTGTCATGTATTTCTTCTTATATTCAAGGCGGTTTCTAATTTGACCGTGTACGTGCTATCATCACACTGACTACTCAGAGGGCCAACTCAGTACTCAGAGTACCGACTCAGAGAGCGGTACTCATCTAGCGTTCGTCGTCGATATTAATTATTCATTAAGAACTGCCCGGCCAACTATATAGCCATTACGACAACGAGCCATTTTCCTATACACAATAAAATCACAACCGCCATTAGCAGCCGCGGTGACGTATGTATGTCGGGCATGCGCACCACCGACGGGGCCCACGGAGGGAGGTCCGACTCTGAGCGATATTAGGTGAACTCTGCGGCGATAACGAGGGGTCATTTACTGACCGAGTGAGGGGGTCGGTCGGGGCTCGCAGGTTAACATGCCAACAGCTGCGGCTATGGACATTGCGCTTGTTTGTGTGTATTGTTTGTGTATTTATGCGCGTGTATGTGGTTATAGGAGAGGTCAGTATGCCCCCGTCGACATCGGGCTAGCCCGAGGAATGTCAACAATGGATCGTCTGCTCGCCATAAACGATCATTTATCATCGGTTAAGTGTATCATAGAGGCAGAGAATGGGCGATAAATGGCGAACTGGTGAAGTTATTTGCCAAACAAAGAGCAACTCGTCTTCGTCAATGATATATTGTTTGTTATCAGTAAATGATGGCAACACATGTCTCAAAATGGTAGACGGCTGCGCGCGCGCGTGCTTTATATAAATACATATGTATGTATGTATATGTGTGTGTGTAGAATTATTATGAATATTTTTATTGAACGTACTGAATCTGATCTTTTACAATGTTTTACACACACACACACACACACACACGCAATTATTAGGAATTTCATAAATATAGTTTTTCTTATTACTGCTACTACTACCCCCACTAATAATAATAATAATAATAATATTATGATTATTATTGATGATACACGATTATTACTAACATTATTATTATTATTAATATCAGTCAGATAATAACTAGCCAGGTCATATTTGTCGATGTCTATAATAAAAGTAACTAATTTTTCGTTTTTTTCCGAGTTGACGTGAAAAAGAACCTTTATCTCTCTGTATGTGTACACACGCGCGTACACTTTATTAATTTCTAGATTATTATTAAAATTTGGTGCTATATCTCACCGTTTTTATCATTAATAATATCAATATATATATATATATATATATATATATATATAAAGAAGTGATAATCATCGTTTCTGAGAATTTTGTCGATATTTGGTAAATATTAATCGTTTAAATTTCTCAATAAAATATTAATGTTTAATAATTAGGTAATTTAATAATTATTACATAATGATGCCAACCTTTATTTATTAGTTAAGTCATTATTATATTTTCAGTTCTTTTGGCAGTAATGACATTATAGTTGATATTTTCATTTTTTGTTGGCGTGATCAATATAATTTTACAATGTTAACGTAAGCGTCTCTCACACTTCATTGTCACACACACACACACACACACACACACACACACACACACACACACACACACACACCCCACACACACACCTATATATATATATATATATATATATATACATACATACATATATATAGTTGTTGTTGCATAATGTAGACACAAAGTGATGCTTAACCAAACTTTAATTTCTTATCACTACTTAACGTTGGCCTATCTCACGCAAAAATTATTCTTGTAATAAATAATGATTATTTTGCATGGTATATATATATATATATATATATATATATATTTATATATATATATATATATATATAATTTATTTATATTATTACACAGTACAATATGTACATACAATTCAAGTGCTATAATTACAACGTAACATGTAGGCCAAAATAACTGATATGTGAATATTAATTTAACTAATAAATACGAAATTCCTATTAGGATGTCGGTATTCAACATGCCAGTCTCTCATAAAACACAAATCACTAACATGATAAATAATATGAACAAATATTAAAAATGTCATTAATTATTAACAAAATTTACAGAGTTGAACTGATTTTTTTTCAATTCATTTAATAAAGCCCCCAAAACACTCCCACTATTGTTTAACCGATAAAGTAAAAAGCTTCTATTCGATGTAACGATCGACTTAATACACCACAGCAGATGAGGACACAATGTCATACTTACTTACAGCGCACAATAATAAAATAGAAGCAAACCTTCTAAACATGCAGCTGAATTTCAATATTATCATCTCGAGACAGAAATTCTAAAAACTACGAGTCTGATATTATACATATTCCATATATGGCGGGAATAGATTTTCTCCCGGCAGAGTAAAACTTATTAATGCATGAATGTGGTCCACTCCGTCGTGGAGTGTCACAATAACTTGTATACAATAGATTCGGAAGAGAAGATTTCCAAATTTAGACACGTACGAGATAATTTCTTCTCCTTATAGCGTTCATCAATAGCTTTATTGACAGCCTTAAGACTGATATCACCGATGCACATATACTATTTATTTGTCGTGTTTTGACTTGAGAATTAAGTTTTGTCCATCTATACAATGGATCTCATCCATTTGTCTATTTGTCTGTCTGTCCGTCTGTCTGTTGCCTCTATAAACGAATCTTGTGCTATAGCTTTGTTTAGTTTACGTCTAGAAAAGGGTAATTACGTGGAGTTAATTAGTGATAATTAACGTGGTAATCTGATAATATGTGGTTAAGGTGTTTGTGGTTGCGCTACATAGACAGACAGACAGACAGACACACCGACACACACACACACACACACACACAACAAACACAACACACACACACACACACACACACATACAAACACACACACACACAGACAGACACACACACATACACACACATAGAGATAGAGAGAGAGAGAGGGAGTTCATCGAGGTCATCAAAAGTATTATTTATTTTCTCTCTATTTTCCGCCAAACAAAACCTCTTCCCGGACACGAGAACACACCACATCACATCGAGAATAAAGCGGAATAATAAAACACCGCGAAAACACACAAAAACACACCGAAAAACAGTTTCCTCCAAATTCCCAATTTTTTTCAGGCAAACAAACGACGCGGAAAAAAATCGCGAAAAATCTCGACAACGACGAATATTCTCCCATCAAACGCGAAACGCTGACGGATCAAAACTATCGAAAATAGATCGATACGCCGATATCGGTTTATCTGCCAGTTAAATAATAAATAATTTAGTCGGTAAATAAACGTGGGAACGGGCGAGAAATAAATAAGTAAACAACACTTTCGATTATTGGGCATCTCCCCCCCCCCTCATCCACCGAATGACGCCTCGTGTTCATACAAAAAGGTGTGAAAACGAGCGAAAACAAACAAATGAGAAACTGTGAGTGATCATTTTTTATTAATATTTCGCACGTGATCGGGCATTTATAGAGGCATCGGGTTTTATTATGGGATATTGTGGCGCCCTCTGTAGGCGCACCGGGCTCGGCTCGCCTGATAAAGCTAATCTCGGAGCGCCGCTTTAGAGTGCCGGAACAAAGCTCGGGGTATCCAGGTGCGAGTCCTGGATCGCCGGCCGACAATGCGGTGTCTACGTGAGAGCCTCGAGGGCGCCACTAGCAGTTAATGAGGGCATTAGTCAACAAATTATCGTTGGTCAAACTGATCTGATGGGAGCCGATTTCCATCTCTCTCCCCCCCCTCTCTACACACACACACGCATACACACACACACACACACACACACACCAATTATTAACCAGCTGTTATAAGACATGACCAACCATCACATTATACACAATCAGAGTGTGACATTTACAAATTATAGCTCAGAATGTTAACAAAAACATTCCTTACAGCAGGACATACCCCCCTTCTCCCTCAACGTGGTAGAGGGACAGTAAATATTATGTTATTGTCACAACTCTATAGATTATACTGGCTTATTAATTACAAAAAAGTCAACAGTGATATATATTGTCAAACTTAAAACTTAACAATATATATATATATATATATATATATATAACAATAACAAAGAGTAATTTACATTCACCGTTCAGCAGCGGCAAAATAATATAATGCATTTGAAATATTTTATATTTACAAATTGCTTAGTTAGGAAAATAAATATGGCCCGGAAGTTTTATCATTCTAAAGATATTTAGTTTCAAAATATTTTACCAGAATTAGTCGTAACATTTGTGAAAAAAATTGTTTCCGACAACTCGCCAATTATCCCCCCCCCCATTCTTTCCGTCTATGAAACATGATTATGTCAATAGGAAAAGTCAGTAATATATTTTAGTTGGTCTGATGAATTGTTCACATGCATGTTCTAGTCACCGTTTTTAGGGCTGTTTGTGAACAGTGTCATTTCACCCACTTTTTAAACATGCGCGCGCGTGCGTGTATACGCACGCAAGCACGCACGCATATATACATATAAGGACAGACTGTTTATCTACTATATTGCTCAATTACCACACCCAACTGTACGGATACTTGACGTTCAATAAACGACTAAAGAACGATTGAAAAATCACCGAAAAGTGGACGAAGACCGAGGGTGGGCCGAGACGACGCGGACCCCCCCCCCCCCCCTCCCCCGAAAACGTGACTCCCGAGCCCCATGGGTGGATTGTCGCCTAGTTAATACATTCCGAACAATCAGCCGAATTGAAAAGTGGATTAAAACTGAAGACTAACTTCCGCTTGTCTTACGCCCGAAACACACCTCTTAGAGGACTATGTTGAGCCGAAAACCAGACATAAACCAGCCACGATCCAGCCATGAAGCAGCCCGAAACCAGCTGCGAACCGTTCACAATGGCCGAGCATTGTCCGGAGAAATTCGCGAGCAAATATCGCGTTTCGCTCGGACAATCATCAACTTAAATTGGATTTCCTCTTTTCGGCGAACACTGGTCTGTTTGTGTTCGTCCGCCGAACGGCAGTGAGGCATTATGGGATCGTTCTAAGAGTCATACACGGCCACAATAAGACGTTAATAACGATCTTTGTTGACAATATATAGACCATTAATACCGCCACAAACAGGTAACACGGTATCGAGAAAAACGTCGGTGAAATATAACGCGTCGGTAAATAAGGGGGTGAAACCAAGGCTTTACTGTAGGAAACTGGGCTTTATATATATATATATATATATATATGGGCCAATGTGTTTTGTGTGGGTGTGTGTGCGTGAGTGCGCGATCCCGTGCGTGTGTGTGTGTGTGAAATGAATGTATCCCTGTGTAAGTTTGTGTGTCGAATTTCGGTACGTGCATTTTGGCCTAATACACCTCACTAACCAGCCAATGCAATCACTGTCAGTTTGTTGACATAATTTATCGTGGATCTTCTCCGACAAAGAGACAACTGTAGTGATAAGACAGTGGCTCCATCTAACATATCCGACAGGAAGTGATGGCAGACATGTTGATCCTCAACAGATCATTTAACAAAATGGATCTTCACTAGTGTTTGACTATAGTGACAAGATGCGTACACTGACAGGGGGCATCATTCGTTTGTCATCCTATCTATAACTGTGTTATAGAGTGGGTTAACTTTATGTGTATAATGGGGGTATTAAGGGAGATGTGGGGAGGGGAGCCAGAAGGGATAATGCTATATATATATATATATATATATATTATATATATACATATATATATATATACTTTACTGTATACCGCTCGTGAAGGTCAGGTATACAACATTAAAGAATTCATTCACACACACACACACTATAATAGAAATTAATATATATAAATATAATCTAAATAAATAATATAATATATTTTAATATAACATAGTATACTATATTTTACTGTATTTTTGTATATAACATAATGTAATTTAATATAATACATTTTAATATATGATATATTGTGGTAGCAGGTTCATCCATTAGGAATGATGACGCGGGTAATCAAACAGACTCCCCCCTGTTTAAGAGAGTTCCTCGAAATTTAGCATTATAGTGTGTGATGGGGGGGGGAATGTTGTTTCAGAGACCCGGCTGTGACTGAGACGTCGCGATGCATGTACACCCCTTACACACACACACACCACACACACACTAATCACAATGCCATATTATCTATTAACATATAGACTATTTAATATAACCTATAATTATTATGAAGTCGGCGTTATTAAGGAAGAGTAACAGCGTTGTCATTCACACTGGCGCCATCTGTTGAGAAGTAAAGTAATCATTATTGGTTGTCATATAAAATGACTTTACTGTAAGTGGTAAGTAATAATAGGTAATTACTCTCGCTACTCATAAGATTACACTGTTGGAGATCCTTTAAAAATACGCGCGAACTACTCACCAGATATTTTACCGCGATGTGGCCAGCAACAACCCGTACAGTGCTGCCACCTACAGTCAGAATATAACAACACCACATTTCGCGATTTCCTCGAGTGTGTCGAGAGGCGTTTTGTGCGAATAAATATGTTGACGTTCTGATAATGTCTTAGATTAATGTTTGTCGATGAGAAGAAAGACCAAAAAAAAACGAAGAAAAAAATCCGACCAAAAACTTCAAAACCCCCGACAACTTAAGGTTATCGTGTGTGTCAGAGCCGGTGAATGACTTCATTAGATAAAATGTTTCCGAAGCCATTTAATTCGAGATAAAGCCGCAGAACTTTATCTCATCAAACGATAAAAGGACAATAAATTAGCACAAGGACCAATTAGCCGAGGAATTATTCTATGGGCTACACCTGTTAACGAGCTGAATTCTCTCTTCTAATTTAGTTATTTTAGACTCGGAGATGGCGGGGGGGGGGGTATATTGTCGCTCTATACGAGTGGAGTTGTCAAGAGTTAGATTGGCTGTAGGGCGATCGTATCAGGTTTTATAAAGTCATCTTATAATAATATATCAGATACGATACTTGTTGGTGTGTGTGTGCGTGCGTGAGAGAGAATCCATATAAACATTCACATTCACATTCACACACACACACACACACCTAAATGCTTGCATAGAACACTTTATCTGATCAATTCCGGTGTTAAGTATATCTTCTGGTCGTTTCATCGGATCTTGGCCCTCGTCCATTTATCCCGGAAAACAAGCTAAACAAAAAAGACTCACTCATCCACCTCAAATATATATTTACTACCTGAGTAATATGTATTAGTGTTTGGATGCTGGCACAACTTGTAATATGTATGTAAATTATGTAGAGCAGGTGATTTTCTCCATCAACCACCACTTCAGGTATCTATTTCTGGTTGTCATCTCTTAAAGCAATTCTTTTGAAATTTTCATCCTACTCTGAAATATATATATACAATTCCTAAATAAATCGGTAGATAAGACTAATACCAGTCATTTTATATTTCAAGTTGATCAATTTAGTGATTTTATTAAGCGCTCAAGACATCACAATAAATGAATATTTTAACTGTGCGTACGGAGCAGCAATCGGGTGCAATAACGAGGCATCCTTAGGTATATTCCATCTGTTTGTTAGTTTTGCTCTGTTATGTATATGTTACGTCATCATTCCGTGCGTGCCAACACCGAGCATGTGCGCATATTCTAATGTATAATTAATTAGCCACATGGTGGTCGGCTCGAAGTGACCTGTGTACAAACATAAACTTAGGACGTTTCTACCCACAAAAATTAAATGATATAATATCTAATTATACAAACCATTACGCGTTTATCAAGCAGTAATTCTCTCTCTCCCTGTGTGTGTGTGTGCGCGCGCGCGCGCGCGCGCGTACGTGTTGTATAATGCTAAATAAAACACTTTATTAGTACAAAGCACTCCGATTTGCCAAACATGTGATTGGATCTTTATTAATACAATTTCATACGTCTTCCGTCGCCCTCACTTCCATAATAATGCCCTTTCTTAGCCGTCACCATGCGAAAAATATCGAATTATTGACGTCATAAAGCAGACGACATTCGTCCGACACGTTGCTATCCATAAGAAAGACGAGAGCGTCGCAGACGTCATCGAGTTACGTCAAACAAGCATCCGAACAACGAACCCATTAAGTAGCGGCAACGATCCCGGAAGTGCTCATTTCGTCACCAGACACGGCCATCTTGATTATCACCGAAGACGATCCAGAAGATATCTCGAATAAGACGAGCATAAAGCCTATCACTGTCCGGTCGAGTGTCTTCGAACGATGTAACGCTCGGCACGAGTCATTCAGAACTTTCCGGACGCGTCTAAGTAACCACTAAACGGAATAACGCGGATGATCCCGAACGTTCCAGGAGTTGGCGTCGTTATTCCATTAACTGTCGTGATCTCTGTATCCAGAACTGCCGACGCACAACCAAATGTTTTCCTTTGTTCTCCCGACAGTCGACTGATAGAATTCATTGTCCTCCTTATTCGATTATCAAGTCACTTGTTGCCAGTTTTTTCCTCCTTCAATCGTTGGCTCTCCATTTCATCGTCTACGTCGATCCAGACCGCTATCCGGACGATGTCTCTTTTCGCCACTCCGGATAGCCACGTGCCATTTCCGCTCCGATAAAAGCCCTCCCGCCGTCGGCCTTCGCTGGACAGCCCTCGAACCAAACCTAACTCAGCCATTATGTCCGACTTCCTTCGGGATTAAATTCTCCCTTTCTTCCATTTAGTCTAGCGGCACGCTCCTCACTAGAACATAATAATGTCACTCGTCGTTGTATTGGTAAAAGAAGACGTTTGATAATCGATCGGTGGCCGGAGATCAATTTCCTCGCTTTCGCGTCTGCGCGATTTAAGCCGAAAGTCGTCGATTTGGAGAGAGAGAGAGACATCGACCAGTTTTTAAATTCAAACAAGGACATCGTTACTGACAACAATTATTACTTTATGACCACGAACGAGGACGTAATGGCTCCAAAATACAAACAATTGCCGCTTTAAGGACGAACGTGACGATATTAATAGAAAAAAATGGCAGCTTTAATTGGTAAACAATGACGACTTTAGAGGCAAACAAACAGTCGCTATACGCTAATGGCAAACTTGATCATGCACTGTTATTATAAACATTGACGACATTCGTGACAAACGTTGCGACAGTCATGACAAAAATAGCGGCTTTGATCGGCAAACAATGACGACTTTAAAAGGAAAAAATGACGACATTCATGACAAACACTGACGACATTCATGACAAACACTGACGACATTCATGACAAACAGTGACGACATTCGTGGCAAACAGTGACGACATTCATGACAAACACTGACGACATTCATGACAAACAATGACGACATTCATGACAAACAGTGACGACATTCGTGGCAAACAGTGACGACATTCATGACAAACACTGACGACATTCGTGGCAAACAATAATGACGACACCGATGACGTAGCCAAGGATGACGTTTACGGCAAACAGGATCGCGTTGATGACAAACAAAAATGACTTTAAATGCAAATAAATGGCTACGTTTGATGACGATTGGTCGTGACAAATGACGAAGGAGACGAGAGCACGTTGATAATAATATTCTAACGTCGGGACGTAGCTATAGATAGAGACCGTGTCGTCCCGATGTCCGCCATATTGTCGCCGTGATGGATACGCGTTAGTGGCGAGAATGGCACTTCCGGTGGCTCGAGTGTTACACCGGCGGAGACCGGGAGGGGGGGGGGGTTGATGTTGCACGTGCCTGCCGTCTTCGGCAACGATCGCCCGCTCGCTCGAGTGTCGCTCAATAAAGCGCGCATTCAGTCGGCATTAGCGACAAATGAGCGGCCACTGTAACGAGCATGCGCGCCGTAAGGAGCCGGTGATTGCCGAAGTACCCCCGACTCGGCAATCATCGGCATTATCCGACATAAACACGTGGATATCGAGCGTCAACAAACACTTAGCCGCTCAATTTATTCATCAGGGAACACTCGACGAGCTCGGCCATTGTTGGAAAGTGACCGAGATTATTGGCTCGTCTTTGTCGCGATGGTAAACAACGACCATCGGACGGCAGCCATTGTCTGGCGCGTCGAGTCGAAATGTAACCTACTACGTCATCAATATGGCCGATAAAGACCACGTGATATGTAATACAGCGTCGCTCACTCGAGCCAATTTAATTAATGGCCGTTGGTGAGATGGCAGCGGACGGCAACGACAACGTGCAACGACATTTAACGACCAACGACGAACAACGGGCGTTAACAATTAACAATGGCATAACGACAAAAAACAAGATTAACAATAAATAATATTAAAGAATTACATACATGCTAACAACAACAACAATAACAAAAACAACACAGTTCTTTACGTCAAATAAGAAAGGTCGTTAATTAATAGGGAAATCCTAAATTTATCTGAATGACTGTGTAACAACAAGACTCAAATGTCTAACAATTTGTATTTTTCTTCTCCAATAAACTTCCCTGGTCTAAATGGCAGCGCGTTGATCACATATCACTACCACCCGAGTTCGAATCTCGGCGTGGGCATATCTCAAGGGTGTTTCATCTTTGACTTCGCTTCATTAACGTTGGAGGTCGCTCGGCCCATTTAGCCTAACATAGGCACAAAAGTGGCCGTAAAACATCAATCATCATCGATCTTTTGCCTATATTACTTCCTTTATATATATATATATATATATATATATATATATATATATATCTAGTGTTGAACTCGTCTATTCCTATCTACGAGGCATCTTCATGGCCTAGTTAGTAGCGCGGTTGGTCATAAACCTCTAACAGCTGGGTTGAAACTCCACCGAGGCTGTAAACGGAGTGTGTTTCACTTTGCCTTTGGAGGTTCATCAGCCCCCTTTAGCCTAATGTATGACAGAAGTGGCAGTAAGACAGTAACAGAGTTCACATTTTTCTCCCTATCTGTGAACATCTATCGGTCCTTGAACTGAACTTTCAAATAAAAGTGTCATGAACACGATGATAGATGTTTCCATATTTGTAAGAAGTAAAGATTCTACCGACCTAATTATGTTGACTCTCCATTGACCTTTATATGTCATGTTATTGTCTTACTGTGTACGAATATCTCATTAGCGACTGCATAAAAAAAAGAGGTCAACATACTGTATACAACACTGCAAGATAAACACACTACACAATACTGCAAGTACTACAGACTGTACGCAACACTGCAAGATCAAAATTCTGTACACACTACCGCAACACCAACATACTGTGTACAACACTACAAGCTCAACACGCTGTAACTTAAGACTACAAGCTCTACAGACTGTACGCAACACTGCAAGATCAAAATTCTGTACACACTACCGCAACACCAACATACTGTGTACAATACTACAAGTTCAACACGCTGTAACTTAGGACTACAAGCTCTACATACTGAACACAACACTGTAAGATCAACATTCTGTACACACTACCGCAACATCAACATACTATGTACAACACTACAAGCTCAACGCGCTGTAACTTAAGACTGCAAGCTCTACAGACTGTACACAATACTGCAAGATCAACATTCTGTACACACTACCGCAACATCAACATACTATATACAACACTACAAGCTCAACACGCTGTAACTTAAGACTGCAAGCTCTACAGACTGTACACAACACTGCAAGATCAACATTCTGTACACACTACCGCAACATCAACATACTATATACAACACTACAAGCTCAACACGCTGTAACTTAAGACTGCAAGCTCTACAGACTGTACACAATACTGCAAGATCAACAATCTGTACACAATACCGCAACATCAACATAATGGACATAACGCTACAATTACAAATACTGTAAGCAACATAGCGAGATCAACATAGTGTACACAACATTGTAATATCAGCATAATGCACACTACATTGTAAGATCAACACAATGTACACAATATTGTAAAATCAGCCATATATAACAAGTTGGCCACGCTCAAGGTAAACATACAATGTTGTATTAACGTTATTGAGGACAAACATGACACAATGGAATGGCTGTCTGTACACCGAGTGAGTAAGTAAAGGAATGAGTTAGTGGGGTTTAACAAAAAAAGTCATTTAATATCCCCTCTTTTTAGGTGGCTTTTACGACGTTCACGAGAAAACGAGGGGCCTTCTCTAAACCCTGAGCTAGTACTAATGAATTAATCTTATAAACTGATGTAACTGATAATTAATACTGCTCCTAATTGCGTAAACGAGAAACAAATGCGGTAAATAAGTAAACTAGTGACGAGATCCGTGACTCCCCAGAGATTAAACACAATTAAATGATCAATCCCCTCTAAAGGGCGCCTCCGTAGTCTAACTGGTATAGCGCGTTGGATCACAGATCACTACCACCCGAGTTCGAATCTCGGAGTTGGCGTATCTGAAGGTTGTTTCATCTTCGTCTTCGCTTCATTACCTTTGCGGGTCGTTCGGCCCATTTAGCCTATACCGTGTGTACAAAAGTGGCCCTAAAACATCAACCGTCATCAATTCACTCTAGGAGAGCTCCAATAGATCAGTGGTTTTTATAGAACTCCGTAGCAAACCTCCACCTCTAGGTTCGAATCTGACTGATATCGGGATCTGTTGGATGCTTCCCCGGGTAGCAGCCATATCCGTCAGCTGTGACCAGGGCAGAGGAAACTAAACGAGTCTTTCGTGTCGTAAGCACAAAACTTCGATAGAACACGTACACTAGTCGACATGCTGGCGTATGTTTACGGGAGAAACGAACAGTTTTACTAAACACCACTCGAGGAGAGACAGGGAGCTTTACTAAACACCATCAGCTGCCAACATCAAATTGGATATCAAGACTATGTACCAGTAATCTTTGTCTTCTACAATCGAACTTTTCCTCTACAGACATAATATTTATTCGCGGGCTTTTCCGTTCTAAGTGTGTGTTTTTTCGGAGGCAGTATTTTTTTCCAGGACATTTCCTGAATTTGCAGAATTCAAGAACATTTCCAGGACCTGGAAAATGAATTTATTTTCCAGGTTTTTCAGGACGAGTGGGAACCCCGTGTATATAAATATCAATCGTTCGTGCTCTTTGTTTAATCCTAGCAATCTCTAGCTTTATTTATCACTCGGTGGGATGAGAAGAAAAAGTCATGTACGTTAGTTTGAGAGGAGTGTCAAAACTTATGACATCTAAAAATATTTTTTTTTTAAACTCATCGCAGGAGTATCGTGCATTTATCAATTATATCCGCAAGATTGACATGATAACATTCATAAGTTATAAATAATCACATCAATTATGTATTATAGGGATTTTTTTAACGAATTATATATATATATATATATATATATATATATGATAACAATACTCTTACTTCGGGTTGCTACATAATTTCAGAAGATTTTTCAAACAACTAAATCCGTCTCAATAAATTCTTGTTCCACGTAATCCATATTCTCAGACCGAGAGTAGAGCTAGTGACATTAAATAGCTGACGAGTTCACTTTTCCAGGTCAGCACGATTTCACGAAAATTATCATTATTAATATTCATGTTCGACAAGCGAGATATCGATTATTTTAGTTTCACGTTCGAGATACGCTATTTTAGTAACTCGGTTATTCAGCTCGGCTACCGCACAAACAACACTGGCCGACTCGACGTGTGTGGCTATAGATATTATCGTCGAAAAATATCAATTATTGGCGACATCTGGTGCGATGAATAAGCGTTGTTAACATGTTAAGCTGAAAATCGGCATAGGTAGACAATGACGTAAGTTAATTAGACGATGAAGCTTTTTGAAAATCTCTCGACCTACAAGACGTTAATAACGCGTAGAAAACCCACCGCCTATAATAAACATTCGGCCTCCTGGTATAAAGGGTGCGTCCGTGGTCTAATTGGTAGCGCGTAGGATCACAGATCACTACCACCCGAGTTCGAATCTAGGCGTGGGTATATCCGAAGGGTGTTACATCGTTGACTTCGCTTCATTACCTTTGGACGGCGCTCGGCCCATTTAGCCTACCATGCGCACAAAAGTGGCCGTCAAACATCAATTAATCTCCACCTCGTAGTATCATTTACAATTTATTGAGGCATTAATGTAGATTACTAGCAGCCGCTACTTACCTAAAATAGTAGATATCTAGACAGTTCTATTGACGAAACAGTACCTTCTCTAACTGATAAAATGATTGATTGATGTTTTACGGCCACTCTTCTGCACGTGATAGGCTAAATGGGTCGAAAGCGACATCCAAGGTAATGAAGCGAAGTCAAAGATGAAACATCCTTCAGATAGGCCCACGCCGAGATTCGAACCCAGGTGGTAGTGATCTCTGATCCAACGCGCCACCAATTAAACCAAGGAGGCGCCCTTGGATGTATGATACACACAGATGACAATGATCGTGGCATGTATGTTACACCTGATTCATCTGGAATGGTTTACTGATCTGGTATGACCTTCACCTGGTATTGGTAGAACTGGTACGCCCTCAAACTTAGCGAACATGTTCCCAGCATTCACTAATATGGTATATAGCCAGTTCTAGTAAACGCTCCTCTTGCTGATTGTAGACACTTTAAGGAAAAAGCCGAGAAGCCTCTATATTAGCACCACACCGACACATAGATAACTCCTATACCATGTACCCTCCTTACTGTATATTAAAACTTGCACTAATTCTTTTCATTAGATTAACAACTAGTCAATCTTTCTCTACCCGGTCTTACAGCCTGGGGACGCCTCCGAGGTCTAATTGATAGCGCGTTGGAGCACAGATCACTATCACCAGAGTTCGAATCTCGTCATGGGCATATATGAAGGGTTACTGTTGGAGGTCGTTCGGCCCATTTAGCCTACTTTGTGCACAAAAGTAGCTGTAACACATCGATCATCATCATCTATCCTTACAGGCATACCTCTGGCGAGACTTTGAATTAAAACTAACATCACACGAGACTTCACTAAGGGATCTACATATTAAGTGATACCGGAAAGAATCTATCCGGAAGGAGCATCTTTACTAGGATAACATCCGGATATGTTCTGTACAAAAATCCAAAGACAGATTTGATGCCATTTTGATATCATCCTCCTTCTCCGTGACACCTATAAACTTCCAGCATTTTTCTGTCTCATTAAAGTGATATATATTTGTTTTCGTGTGGCGGAGTGAGGTGGGTAGAAAACATTAAATAAACACTCCTTCATCAATATTGATTCATCTGAGCATGATCCATAACCGGTAAACAACTGACATAACTACGCAGGTGTCCGCTAGATAAAGAAGACGATGATACATCATTTATAAATCAAATACATCAACTCGCAGCACTACCTCCATTAAATGTTACGTTTGTTGATAATAATAACAAGCAATATATTACAAGAACATTTTACCTTCAACTTACGTATATATATATATATATATATAGTATACACACACACACACACGTATATATATACACACACAAAAAAAAACTAACATCAAAGAACAGCAGTCATTCACTAAATATAGTGACTGCCGATTGCTATGGTTGCATAATTTGTATTTATAAGACCTTATTATCAAAATGTAGCGATTATCAAGATATTTATAGAAGTTACAAAAGAAATTACAATAATTACTTTATAAAACACATTACAGATCTATATATATATATTTTAATGGATCGAGTTAAAAAATTACACGTCTATATTCGTTGATTAATTCACAAAATATTTGAAATTTTCTAGACGAAATTCCCGTTAAGCATGACATGGGGACGGATGAAAGAAGTTAATTTAAACAATATTTAACTTCTAACCTCGTGTGATGAATGTGCTTATAGGAAAATTTGTAAACATATATATATATAATTTGTCAGCTAGGTATTGTATTCCTGCTAATTAATGTCTAGATATCGAATGAAACAAGTTTTATGGGAGCAACCATCAACACGGATCTTTTGTGCATCTTGTCTTTATTATATACATTTAGAACTGTTTATATCATTAGCATAATTATATATTTTAAGTTTCCTTTCCATCTGATCATTTGTTAATTAACTTTGCGTCGTACCCGAGTTCGCCCAATCCCTCCGCTAGGTGCGCCACTGAGCTCGATTCTTTTCGAGGATAATGACGCAGTAGAAATGTGTAATTATGAATTATTATTCTTTTGTGTGAATAGTATCATACTGATAAAGATGAAATGCTGACTAAACAAAAGATACTAAGATTTCGGTATTTAAAAAAAGAAGCGAGATGGAACTTGAATTTACGCGCACTGCCCGTGAACTTCTGTAAGTTCATACTTACGGGTACTGACTTAAAACTTGGTAAAATTGCTAATATTTGCATTAAAATAGCTTCAACGATGTGCTCGATATCACTGAACATCAATATGCAAAACTATCGAATAACATCTTTAAAATATTCATTGTTTAAAACCGTTTTCTTTGCGCAAGAATCAGTTGTTAGATTGATACTTGCCTTCTGTTACATCTCTTATCGACTACTGTAACTCCTTGTTACAGGACATATCTGATTGTAACATCGATTGCCTTAAGCTAATTTAGAACAGTGCGGCTCCCATAGTAACAAATACTGAAAAAGGTATGATTATATCACACCATCCATTAAAAAACTAAAATTGGCTCTCATCGAGAAAAGCGTATTCATTTTAATATTTTATTAAACACTTAATTGTTAACCTGTTGGTAGGAGCGCACCTTAATACTGATGTGAACTGAAAGTCATCCCAAAGTCTCAGGTCATTCAATAAGATGCTATCACTGGTACCCGAGTCCCGGCTTAAGTTATATGGCGATTATACTTTTAAAGTAGTAGTCTCCCCCCCCCCCAATTTGTGTCGCTAGTTTCAAGGTCGTTTTTCAAGTAATTATACCCAATTACGTTTTACCTGCCTCGTATTAGAGGTTTCATTGTACAGCGAAATTTGAGCTGGTTAATTAAAATATACATCATCATCATCATCATTGTTTTAAACACCGTACAATTCTCGGATGCAGAGCTGCTCCAGAGGTATAGTATTGAACTGTGTGTGTACGTACGCGCGAGTTCGTTCATATAGATGCTTGTGAATTTCAAAACTATGCGAAAAATCACTGGCATAAAAGATACTTGATCATGATGACACGACCCACTTGTTTCACACACAGTACAAGGCACAAAGTATCTGCACATGATACCACATGTACTACAGATAGCATCACGAGTATAAATGATACCAGATATCTACTCAGACCATATCAGATGTTTATAAAAGGCACAAAGTACCTACAGAGGGTACCACATGTCTACATATGGAATAACACATGTCGGTATAATGTACCAGATACTTGCTTGGGATACGTGTGTCAAGACAGAGTAAGGGTAGCTCTGTGGTAAAGTGTCTGAGTAGAAACTACGATATTCTATGTTCGAATTCCTCAATTAAATGATCTCTCTCTCTCTCTCTCTCTCTCTCTTATATATATATATATATATATATATATATATATGTAGACGATGGGAATATGGGCTCTTATATGGAATAGAAGCTTATAATTGACTGCTAGAAAAAGGACACGTCCAGAATTATTAGAAAAGGGTGATAAATTGTACATGTCATCTCCCAGGAGTGTTAACACTTCCATTACAAACTTTTGGACTTGTGTATATATATATATATATATACACACTATATATATATATATATTATATATATATAGTACAGTTTCACTCCAGTGTTTAACTCTTCCGGCGTCACGTATAACGGAGACTCTCGTAACTTATACCAAAAGCGGAAATATATATAGATTAAAATGCCGAAAACCAGATGAAATTTCAGGCGAGATATCTGTTTACGATAAAACGTGTACTGATACGGAGTTCAAAGGGTATAAAGTCACGTGATTTTATAGCGAGCACCAAGTGAACTTTATTACGGCAAACACTAAGATTAATATGATAATGTTATGTCGAGTGCCATAACATGTACTATTTGTGTGAGAATCATAACATCTGATGATACATTATATATATATGTGTGTGTGTGTGTGTGTATTTGTGCTACAGTTAATTCGTATAATCAGGTAATATGTATATTACCTGAAAAGGTAATCTGTATTAAATCTCAGTTAACAATAGACGTATTACCTGAATATTTCAGGTAATATACATATTACCTGATTATACAGATTAACTGTGACACACACACACACACACACATATATATATATTACGAAGATTATTGATATTAGCATTATAAATTGATTGTGCCAGTATTCCAGATGGTACCAGTATATCGGTATAAAACTCTACCTTTGATGATAATAAATCAGTAAAATATTTACCTCGTCGGTATGAAATCCCCCCCCCCCTCATCATACACCTGATAATTTAACATTATATCACGATTGAAGACTAATTATTAGACAAAGGAATCGTTCAAAATAATGCAATCTAAGTAATGACACCGAAATGAAGATGATAAGAGTATGTCATGTGGGGTGCGCGGAGTAAACTAGTATATGAGAGTACACGGCGGTTACTCCGTCTGAATACTGCGACAGGGCGTTTCTCTGTGGTCTAGCGGTAGCGTGCTGGACTACAGATCACTACTACCCGTGTTCGAATCTCGGCGTGGGCATATCTGAAGGTTGTTTCGTCTTTCACTTCGTCTCATTACCTTTGGAAGTCGCTCGGCCCATTTAGCCTACCTTGTGCACAAAAGTGGCCGTAAAACATCAATCATCATCAATCATCATCATCTGAATACTGCGACACACACACACACACACACCAGCGACGCGTCATCATTAGGTACTTACGCAACCAAAACGAGTTTAAACCAGTAAACGTTAAGGACAATTACATTAGGTTTTGTTAAGTTATAGCTTCACACGTGTAATGTGTCAACAACATCTGTGTGCGTCCGACCGGCTTCTAGCTCACCATCAAACCCGCTCAACCGTGACGAGTGTACTGACTTGGGTGAGGTCGGGTACATCTGAAATCAGTACAGATAAATATCAGACTAAATAACGGTTAGAGAGAACTAGAATGAAGCCTGCTATCGAGAAATGACTTCCTGATATTTTTAATTACATCATTATTGATGGAAACTTCTTTATGATTACGATATCATCTTTTAAAAACTTTCGACAAATAACCGGCAACACCATAGTAGGACGTCTGGTGGCGAGTGGGAGAACTGGGGTTGTGGGTCGCAGCTGGCGTATCACAGCATGACCGGGCTGTACCGTATCGTACCGGGAATAGGTAGGTCGTCCCAAACGTTTAAACCGAAAACATTTTATCATATGATATACATCATTTAAAGATGATAAACGCTGAAGATTGTGGATAGATAACACCATATAAATATCAATTATACTACGATACCTCACTATGATTATATATATATATATATATTTGTGCGTGTGTGCAAGCTTTTTAATGGCTTTGGAATGGCCATACACTTTTAGTCATCTCCTTTTTAACAGTCCTTTGGCCATATAGGCGGCGCCTCCGTGGTCTAACGGTAATCTGGTGGATCACAGATCACTACCATCCGAGTTCGAATCTCGGCGTGGGCATATCTGAAGGGTGTTTCATCTTTAACTTCGCTTCATTACATTTGGGAGGTCGCTCGGCTCATTTAACCAACCATGTACATAAAAGTGGTCGTAAAACATCAATCATCATCTAGCCCTCAAGACACAAAGCTCGTGCACTTACTTAATCCTCTTCTTTCCCTGTGGGACATAAGGCTACAACAACGTTCTTCCACCGGGATGGAGCCCCCCCCCCCAGTTGTAGTTGTTGTAGTTTCCGTAACAATGTTTATTTTTACGGGGTGAGGTTGTAGCCCCCACGCCCAACCCCAACCTGGAGGACCAGGTGCTGGGTTTCGTCTGGTCCCTCATTTGAGATCTGCCCGGCTTGGTTAAACCTGTCAGGGGCAGTGTCCTTGAGATACACAAGCCCCCACACCATCGGCAAGGTACCAGCACTTTCTTGCCATCAATAAATCTCGTACTGTGTCATGTTGTCTGAAACCTCATCACCGTCGGTCGATATATTCCTTTACAGCGGTATCCACCGATGTTAAACACCAGGGAGTTAGTGGATTCGAAACAAAGGCCCCATGATATCGAGTTCGACACTCTACCGACTGAGACATAAAGACCACAATCAGTTTTGGTCGACTCACCAATTTAGGGGGGGGGGGGTGAATCCTATAGGAATACGGCTACGGATTATTGCGGTAGAGGACTATCGAAAGCTACAAATATTATACACCATGGGGAGTTGAAAACTGCACAAGGAAGTACAGGTTCTTACCAAGTGATAAGCAAACGAGGGAGTCTCGGCCTTATGTGAAAAATTAAACCCTTAAAGCCGGCTAAATGAAACACCCTTCACATATGCCAACGCCGAGATTCGAATACGGGTGCTGGTGATCTGCGATCCAACGCGCTACCAAATAGCTGGAGATGATGATGTTGATGATGATTGATGTTTTACGGCCACTTTTGTGCACAAAGTAGGCTAAATGGGCCGAGCGACCTCCAAAGGTAATGAGACGAAGTGAAAGACGAAACAACCTTCAGATATGCCCACGCCGGGATTCGAACACGGGTGGTAGTGATCTCTGGTCAAGCACGCTACCGCTAGACCACGGAGGCGCCCCAGCTGCCTTGAGACTACAAGCAAAGAAATAATAATAATAATAATAATTCGGAAATAATTCTGTGTACAGTCTAATATAAGTATTATAATGAATCGAGATATTAAAAATCTAAAAGTACGTCCACAAAAGTGCATTTATCATTTAGAAACACGAAAAAGAAACGTGCGAGTATTTTGTTTGTACCCGGTTACACTTAGGACATATGGCCGGGGTGGTAAGGTGGCGAGCGATTGCTCTGGAAATATCGAACAAAAACGGGTAACAAAGGTTTCCGAGACCCGAACAACTGGTCTGCAATATACAGTACTCTATCTGTCTAGCTCATCTTAGAGAAACACCATCGTGACACGGCAACAAAACCATTCTGAAAATTCTGGTCATCCATTCAAAATTACCGCAGTTCGACGATGACCCTCTTGTGTGAAGTACATCGTCATGATCTCAGAGTGAACAGAGAGAGAAAGAGAGAGAGAGAGAGAGCAAAAATCATCTCGCAGGTGTAAAGTAGCGCGTTCTTCCGTTACGAATAGGGTCATTCGAACCTAGATATGATTGTTAGGAGAGGCCGTTAATTAACCTAACAGGTTGGCTATCATCCCTCTATCTCTTACCGTACAGCGATGATCATTAAAGATGGGCCAGCTGACAGATCTGATAACCGACAGTTAGTTGTTCAGTCATTCGGATGACATCAACAGTCGACGGAAGATGCGCCTAATTCTTGGCATACCTCAACAGCAACAACAACAGCAACAGAGAAACTGCAATTAATTTTCCACAGATACGATTACAACTACACGGTCATTAGACACAGATTGGTAGTGACATCTAGACAGCCACCCGTCGCCGTCTCGAAGTGCCGACGTCATTCACCCCCGAGTTTGGCCATCTCGTAACGGGTGAAGTTCGGGGTTCAGCGCTCGTCGATGAGGTACCAATTCTTTTTGGTTGGTAACGCTGTGCGAAGGACCCAGCGGTGAGCTAGCGCAGTGTTAAGCGGGTTGCGGTGGTGCAAGCCTCCAGGTCGCGAGTTCAATTAAGACTCAAAGCTGGGTGTATGGGATGTTTCCCTAGAAAGAGCCGTCCCTCAGCCATATGTCACAGGTGTGACTGACGGCGAGGGTAAACAACCTTTCAGTCACTCACTCACTCACTCACTCACAACACGACAGCCTGCAGCTGTGTTAATTAACTAGTAAGTACCTCATTCTCGATCAGAATGAAGTAGAGCGGAATCCATCGCTGAAGAAATTCCTACACCAGGGGTCTCTGCTGTGTCTAACGGTAAAGACGCCGTAGGAGAGGCGCGAAAAGAAAGGGTGACGGATTTACACCACGATAGTGGCGACCTCTGGCGATCGAGCATCGTCGTCGGTGATTAATTAAAAGTTAAATGAAGCGTGTTAGTAATGCGACCGACATCTGAACGTGACAGATATTGTTAGCGTCGCCCTGAATAACGGCTATATCACGTGACAACAATGGACGCGCTCGCCTCGTTTGCCGACGAGGTGTGGATTCGTACAGACAGCTCATTATGTTCCGGGGTCGGTTTGTTTTCGGTCCGTAACGAGTTATGATTGAGTGGCTCTCGTAACGTACTTATTACAAATCGTGGAGTTCGGTCTCAGCTTCAGCGAGAAAGTCACGAACAAATTATATATTTTGTTCAGGTTGGTTTTGGGCCGAATTCCTTCGGCGATTTGAAATTACATCCGCAACGCGCCGGCGCACGCAGAAGTGTGGGTTCAAGGCAGTACACACACACACACACACACACACACACCTAGAGAGAGAGAGAGTAAGCTCACATAGGACCATACACTAATAATTAAGACCAGGATGATGATGATGATATTTTAGGGCATTTTGTGTGTGTGTGTGCATATGGTAGGCTAAATAGGCCGGGCGACGTACCTCCAAAGGTAATGAAGCAAAGTCAAAGATGAAACACCCTTCAGATAGGCCAACGCTGAGATTCGAACTCGGTTGGTAGTCGTCTGCGAGCCAACGCGGTACCAGCTAGGCCACGGAGGCGCCCCAATTAAGACCACGAAGAAGAGACGTCTTTATGAAAGGCCATTACTGAGTTTGTTAGTCTAATGGCCTTTTAAGCGAATTAGCGGACGCGGACAATATGTCAACCCTCTGTAAACTGAATGGCTCTTTATCTTGTTACAACTGGTAATACAACGCCATTGTCGAAATATTGTACATCGGCGATCAATAGGGGGCGCTGTCTATTATTACCATTTTATAGGCGCCGGAAGTGCTTCGGAAGAATTCAAAGTCTTGACGCGCCGAGAAGTGGGCGATAATACGGTGAGCACGTGATCGGCACCGGGCCGTTAACCGGGGGCGTCTGTGTACACGGACCTACCGACAAATCTTACGACGGGAGCAGGGCGGAAGATCAACATCAGCTAGCTAGTTCCGGAAGTGGTAAGTGGACGCCACCTAGCGGGCACAGGGTGGCGGTCGAACGTCGATTCTGAGCTCAATTTCGGGATAATTTTCCCACAATTCATTGTCGACGTTGTTTAATTGCTCGCAAACAGACATCGAACCGGAACTTGGTCTAAAAAGGATCGCTGAATCTTGGTAACTTTGTCCGCGATGCTCTCGTACGTTAAATATTTGTCACCTTAAGTGGTGTTCCTCTAACTTGTCCACGTGTTGTACACGCGCGCATGTGGTTTACATGCTGACGTTAGCTGAAAGACAATAGCTACTTCCGGTATAGAATAGATGACGTCAACGTCAAATTAATCATAAGATATATGTGTGTGTATATTTTTGTGTGTTTCTGTTCTAAAGTCATTTTTGTGCGCAGGGTGGGCTAAATGGGTGGAGAAAACTAGAGGCAAATTGAATGATGATACACCCTTCAGACACAGCCAGACCGATATTTAAACTTGGGTACTAGAGAGATGGGCCTAATGTGCAGCCACTACGGAAACAAGTTATTTGATATATATATATTTTTTGTTGAATGATACTGCTACTATTACTATTACTAGTACTACTACTACTACTACTATTACTACTAGTAATAAGCCAACCAAAATCTCCATTTAAGCGGCTTTTGATAACCGGAATTTCTCCATAGTGACGAGGTCATCATACACGACACACACACACAAACAAAAGCACAAGCTGGCCACATTATAAATTGACCAAAGATGGCCGAACTCTCGGCATAAACAAACATGGCGACAAAAAGCGGTAATTGAGTTCTGAAGACTCTTCTCTCGGTCGTGTACCGGAGACACTCGACCAAAACAAGAGAGCCTCCCCTAGATCAGGCCGTGTAACGAGCCGAGATTAGACAATAATGACGGACAAACACCACCGGACGTGACGTCATGGCGACGGCGAGCGCGGAAGAGTCGGCGCGTGCTAAATCAAAGCTCGCCGAGTGAAGGGTTCGGTGCCATAGACGTTAATGAACTGCTGGAGTGGCGACATTAGGCTAGATACACAGAATGTAGAGAGAGGGAGAGAGAGAGAGAATAAACACAACATGGCGTCTATTTACATGGAGCTTTAACTGTCATGAGGGCTAGATCGACAGATGTGGGGGGGGGGAGATGTGTCACAAGGGAAATGGTGTGTGTGTGTGTGTGGCAAAATATGGAAGACGGGGTAAACGGTGATGGGGGGGGGGCGGATGAGATTATGGGAGAACGAAACCGGAGTATAAAAAGGAAGTGGGAGACAAAGTGTATAGGAACAAAGGTGAGAAGAGTAAAACAAGATATAATGAAGGAGGGGGGGGGGGAGACAGAAAGGAAACGAAAAAAATGAGAAAGTAAAGGTTAATGGAACGGGTGTAAAAGATATAAATTCACAGATAAAACAATTAGGGATGGATAGGTCCACGTACAGAGTGTATATAAGTACACTAAGTACTCTGTATTTGGACTTGTGTTGGCCTCTTTTTTATAAATTATAAATGGATTAGAATTGTACTTGGTGGAACCGGAAGTACTTACGTCAGAACCTATTGGTCACCTCTGACGGGAGTACGGACAGTTGCTCACCCGGACACTTGCTCACCAATTGGGATGAATATTACCAATTATTAGGTAATTAAAGTTCAAAGATAATTTTATTTGATTAATATATTTATGTGCATTTGAATATTATATACCATTGATCGCTGAACTTTAACCCCCTAATAATTGGTAATATTCATCCCAATAATTATATAGGTAATAGGATACTAAGAAATATATTTCTGAATAAAAATTCATTTAATTTTTTCATTACAAATTCACTTTTTCGTAAAATTTCACTGGTGAGCAAGTGTCCACTTTTTCATTTCCTTGGTGAGCAAGTGTCCGGCTGAGCAACTGACCGGTGAGCAACTGACCTACGCCCCCCTCTGACGATATACGGGAGGACAGAGTGGACTTATTATAAAAACGGAACCCGGGGGGGGGGGGTAAAAAAATTTTTCCAAGGAAAAGTGTGGACATGGACCTGGGCAACTGATATGGCAATATGGAACAGATATGCATGGCAATATGGAACATATATGCATGGCAATATGGAACAGATATGGCAATATGGAACCGATATGGCAGTATGGTACACGTATCGCATTATTAAATAGGCATGGCATCGTGGTATAGGTATGACAACAAAACGACAAAGTGGAAAGCCTGGGCACAATGAGACAGGTATAACGACCGGACAATACGATGGGACATTTAACACACACACAAGCGCGCGCGTCGTGCAACATCAGAACACCCCAACACCGGATTTAAGGCCAGAGATCGTGCAATATAAAAACAAACAAAACTAGTACACAAGACACCCAGAAACAGACAGGATGCCAGTACAAAGGCAGAACATTACGACACAGGAAGAGCTATTTAAACCGGAGATTGAATCTTAAGTACGTTTTGGACAACAATCCTATCTAACGTCTACTATCAACGCCATCTACCGTACAGCAGTACTGTCGTAAACTGGCTCTTACAGAGAGAGAGAGAGAGAGAGAGAGAGAGGACACAACACGTCGTAAAGTATCGTCTATACGAATGTATTACAGAGACGACCAGTTTGTTAATCCGATAATGATACTGTACCTAGGAGGCCAGATTATCTGTGTACAATATGGCCGCGCAATCAGGCGGTGCTGTCACGTGACACTAACCCAGGTCAGGTTTTCGAGCGTTAAAACTAGCCGGTTTATACAGGCGAAGACAGGAAGCCATGGGAGACAATTAGCATACAAAAAGGGTGATAACAGCTGGAGGGCAGCTGTACATTGTGACGATAGGCAAACAAGACAGGTTCAAGTTAAACTAATCGCAAATTACACGCGGCACCATTAACTAAAAGCCACGTGGTGGCGGTGGGCGATATTTCGGTTAGGATTACTATATAAACAAACAGACGCCCGGGTCCTGATTGACTGACAGACTGATAGTGGACTTACATGTCGAGATTGTGTCATAGACGTTCGCCTGTATAATGGGCTAAAGTGGAGTTTAGTTAGACAAGTGTTCTTGTCGAGTGTCAATAAGGTGTCAGTATAAATAGGGTGGCTGTTTCTGTGAATGGCGCGTTATATCATTCTGAGATTATGTTGTGATCTCGCCTTTTTTACGCGTGCGCGCGCACGCACAGACACACACATACAGAGAGAGAGAGAGAGAGAGAGAGAGAGAGAGAGAGACATACATCAACGATTTGCACTCAGCCAGTTAGTAAATTAATCACTCAGTCATATTTACAAACTCAACTACCCCTCACCCAACCACACAATAAACAAACAAATCAACCACCCAAAATACCCAGTCAATCAGCTAAGGCGCGCGCACGTGTGTATGGCCGTGGGTGCTATTCCCATTCTCTCTCAGGAAGACTCCACCCAATACTACCCGCTGCTGACACAATAACAAATACCGACCAATCAGTGAACAAAGACGTCATGCTATCTCCCAAAACTAACGGCGGCAGCCATTTTATCTTCCTTCTTTCGCATGATTATTAAGCGGAACAAGGAGCTACGCCACGTTACGTAGCTACGCCCACTGTCGGCTCAAATCGTTTTCCTTGGGGATGGGAGAGAGTATACGAAGGGCCGATTCGATCCGAGATCAGATCGTTCTCGTCAAGGCAACTGAAGGTCATTACCGAGCCTATTAGTGGCAGGAGAGCGCGCATGCGTCGTTGTTTGTTCCGCCACTCGCCGGATCCACGACGGTTTAGCCACTAGATGGCGTTGTAACATTAAACTGGCTGTCAAATCGTTGTTATTGTACATCGATAGTGTGACCTTTTTTCTCCTCTCACAATCGACTTCGTCATTAGCGTCATCGGTGACGCTGTTCGTACTCGCAACGCCACCTAGTGTGCTGTTAATGTTGTCAATTTTATCTCTGCGACTGAGGGAGTGGGTGTATCGGAGCTGGCCTCACCCGTGACCGTCGCAGGGGACGTGCATCTCCCCATGGAAGTGAGATGATGAAGCTGAAGACAATAATTTTTGGATGAAATATCCCACAGATATAGGTAATACTAGTATTCCATTCGATGGCCCGGAAATGTACAGTACAGTGTACTAGCAATTATACGACTCGAAGTACACGGTCTGTGTGTCTGTAATGGCTTTATGTTGGTAACAGTTCATGTATGTGTATGAGCGAAGACACCCCCCAAGACACACACACACATACACACGTGTGTGTGTAGCAATTAATAGAGAGCTGGGTGCTGCAGAGTATTTAAATATCACTTATTATCGCTCGGCGATCTCTATGCACACATATTCAGAACATATGTAACTGCTATTGTAGTGACTAATTATTACGATAAGATATGATATACTACTACACACACACACACACACATATATATATATATATATATATACAAAGAGAGAGAGAGAGAGAGAGAGAGAGAGCGATTAACTGACCAACTTAAGAGCTATAGTGAGTGGTTGGCTACCTGAATGATTAACCTTGTAGGTGAACAATCGAATGAATAGCAAGTGTTAGATAGCGAAACCGTGTGACCATAATTAGGACTTCGGTGACTTCAATGGAAATCTTTCATCGAACACGGAACTTCAAGAAGTCTTTGTGTGTGTGTGTCTACACACACACACACACACACACAGAGAGAGAGAGAGAGAGAGAGAGAGAGTGGTGATATATGACACCACAGCCCAGACCTGGCTGCCAACAAGTCATACATCACCACATTTTACATTCCAACCGGAGACCGTTATCTCGCCGAGAGACAAATTTGATGAATTACAAGAAATCAGATCCCGACATCAGCGAGCATGCGTCGCTGACGTAAACAAACGACCCGCTACCCAAATAAGAGATGACGTAATGCGCAGCGGCCGTCGCCAGGCTGCGCTCCCGTTTCGACATCACCAGTTGATGAATCGTTTTCATTCGTCCAACCCGAAATTGGAAGACATGGCATTGCGTCAGTTTTTGACAGGCGACAAGCCGGGGGAAAAAACCCCAGAATAACATGTTGATAAAGACGACTTACATTAAAGACACTTAGAGGAAGAACCTGAAGGGAACAATTTACTTAATTATAATAAAAAATAACATAGTAATTATTATCTAGATTTTATTTAATAACGAGACATAACCACAATAGGCTTTTAAAGGTACTGTACAATAATATAAAATATATATATATATATATATATATATATATATATATATTAATAACATACAGTAACATATCAAGATGTTTAAAAGGACGCATACAATGCGTACTGGTTAGATGTTTTATAGATTGATGTTTGATGTTTTACGGCCACTTTTGTGCCATGTGGTATCGGCTAAATGGGACGAGCGACCTCCACCAGTAATGAGACGCGGTGAAAGATGAAACACCCTTCAGACATGCTCACACCGAGATTGGAACTCGGGTGCTTGACATAGGTGGCCATTCGTGCTACCAGTTGGGCCGTGGAGGCGCCGGGTTACGTTAGAGAAGTGCGCTGCAAATCTCCCACTTGTGAGTTCGAATCGAATCGATATCTGTGGTTTTATGGATGTTTCTCCTAGGGAGGTTAAAACGAAGCACTAACTCATTCACTGACTCACCATAAAAACCAATTACTTAAACTACATTCTACATATCTATATACTACGATGAAGTTAGATAATAATAGAATCGTCATGCATGAGCTATCTCTATATATTTTAATAAAGTCATACAAGAAATAGTAGTTTGTAAACACACCCGGCAAGATGAACAACAGCAGTAACAATACTATAGTACACTACTACTACTAATAGTTAGCTGAAACCCATACTTCGTACGGAATGTTTGGACACAATTTTCTTTTGATTTTAATCATCTTTGGTAATTAACAACAACAACAAACAAAAAACAACAAAAAACAGCCACACGATATCATTTAACAGTAAACCATTTGTCAAATGTCGGCGAATTTATTTCAATGCAAACTTACGTTACAGCGATCGTTTGTGTGTGTGTGTGTGTGTGTGTGTGTGTGTGTGTGTGTGTGTGTGTGTGTGTGTGTGTGTGTGTGTGGCCAACAGGCCCAGCTATTAGTGGCGAATGAACCCGGTGACGAAAAAGATTGGAATTAACCGACTGACAAAGTCCGATACAAGATTGATTCAAGCCATTTCTTTGGAGGTCGCTCGGCCCATTTAGCCTACAGTGTGCACAAAAGTGGCCGTAAAACATGAATCATCATTAATCCACCTACTCGTCGAGATTCCGTGCGACAAACATGTCAACATCCGCTGTTACGATAAACGTAAATCATCCCGACTAATACTCCACAACAGATCCATATAAACACGTGATTGCTGCATAATATCCGGATATGTGATCCCGATTCAGATAGTAGGCTTTAATAATAAATAACAAATAAAAGAGAGTGGTACACGAAAATATAACTCGTGTCATCCGTCTCCTTATGGTATATATCGTTGTCACGGCTTATGGCAGGTAAGAGGATGCTGTGGGTCAGTAATAGACCAGATAGGGGGCGCCTCCGCGGTCTAATTGGTAGGGCGTTGGATCACAGATTACTACCAGCCGCGTTCGAATCTCGGCGTGGGCATAGGTGAAGGATGTTTCATCTGTGATTCGCTCCGTTACCTTTGGAGGTCGCCCGGCCCATTAAGTCTACCATGTGCACAAAGGTGGCCGTAAAACATCAGTCATCATCATCATCATCATCATCATAAATAGACCCGATAGGATGGTCCAGTGTTAAGGTGAACACACAGGTAGATAAGGTTGATGTTTACCTGACGAGTCTTAACAGAATTAACATAAACGATTTACGTAAACAGCTTAAACAAGGTAAGGTCTAGGTATATATTTATTTGTAAGCTGTCTAAGTGAACGCTTCAATGTAAACATTCCAGATAAACAACTTATGTAAACAAGGCAGCGAAAAGATTTAGGTAAATAAACCGGTCAGATGAAACAACAGAGGTAAACATATTACTGTAAACAATCTGCGGATAATAAATCCTGGTAAATTATCTCGACACGGTAACCAAGTAAGTAGCGTGTGTGTAAACACTACAGGTAAACGGGGGGGGGGGGTTGAAACACCAACAGTCTACCCGGGTAGATCCTTCTTTTAAACACTCCATACCTCAACTGACACGTGACCCGAAGCAGTATACGTTGCATCCGAGTTAATTATAACAATTAAAATAATCTTCTCCGCTCGTTTAGAAACAAGTACAATTGGTACAAAAACGCCACATATATATGTGTGTGTGTGTGTGTGTGTGTGTGTGTGTGTGTGTGTGTGGCTGTGGCGCGTCTTTGTATCTTCGGGGATCTGTTGTAAAATAGTGTTTGCCAGTGAGCGATAATGCGAGTTTTCATGTAATTATACAGAGAACAAGGCCCGTTCAACACGTATGAAGGTAATTAGTTAGCGAAGACGCTATCACATGTTGGAGAGAATGTTAGCGGTATAGGAGAGGGGGGGGGGTTGTTTCTGCGGTTAGTAGAATGGTTACTTCATCATCTGTGACAATCGCGGTCTGATTACGGCATCTGGACGATTCATTGGGGGACCGGCTCAGTACGGCGGCTTTTCTTACTACCGCGAGTAAACACGTCAGCGTGAGCGAGCGAGTTATGAAAAACATAATTTGTACCTGATGTCCACTGGCAGTATTTTCATGGCGCACACACGCACACAACAGACACACACACACACACACACACACGTTTCGAGATAGTTATGTTATATGTTATCATAGATCAGAGCAATTAATCAACAACAGATAAGATAACGTATACACAGAGATAGAGAGAACAATAAACTAACTACCTGTTGCAGGTGTCCGTCTTACAGTAAGCCCGAGGCTATTCTCCCAGAATAACAATAACATTCTCTGTTCTCAAGTATAACACAACTAGTTGACGTGTTTGTTATACCTTTGGAGTAATGTTTGACGACCGACATACCCGCTGGTTACACTTTCGGGCACGGTGTGTGCGTGTATGTGTGTGTGTGTGTGCGTGTGTGTGTGTGATTGAACCTGTGCGTATGTGCGTGACACCTGTGTTATACTTGGATGCATCAACAAGTGCGCGCTGTATGTCACCGATATTTGTTCGCAGGGTCGAGTCATGTCAGAAGAGCGAGCCTACAAATAGGGGAGATCCTCGGTTCCAATCCACCGTAAGGCTGCTGGTGGACACTGATACGTCACTGTGCGGATTATGTTGCTATTGCTAACAATCAGATTTAGTCAACTATTCTAGTTAGACTAATCAATACAGATATAATAACATCATGAATGATATAATAATAACATCAGAGATATAATAACATGGCTAAAATATGATCATTACAGATATTATATCTAACCAGAGATGTTATAACATCACAAAAATATAACAACATCACAAAAGATGTAATAACATCACAACATATATAATAACATCATAAAAGATATAACAACATCACAAAATATATAATAACATCACAAAATATATTATAACATTACAAAAGATATTTTTTTAAATAGATCTGGATATAATAACATGATCAGAGGTATCGGGTTGCAATATTATATCATAACATGATCAGAGATATAATAACATGATCAGAGATATAATGTCATCAGCTGATATATAATAACATGATTACAGATATAATGACACCATCAGAGCTATCAGAATAGAACTTAAACATAATTAGAAAAATGAAGTCATATATATATATATATATATATATATATATGATTTTTCCTAAATTAGTTATATATAATTTATAAGGATATTTCAGCAATCACTTATCAAACGGAGATGGTACACATGGGGGTGGCGGGGCGGGGGGCACTGTCACTCTGGATATCATCCGGAACCGGCGAGACAGTATAACTATATATATATATATATATATGTCTTAGTATGGAAGTTTCTATTTTGAATTCATTCCCTTGCTAAACTGTCAGGATTACTTACTCTCTCCGTGAAAGGTGACTTTAAATACACAAGTAGAGGTCGGCGTAATAGAACAATCGCCAATTAAGTTCATCTTCATTAATTTAATTATCTATTGTTGTCATTGTTGTCGCGGTATAATACACTGAGCACCGACTGACACTAACCCGAGTAGACGGCATCGAAACGAAACAACGAACTCAGCGACAATAATAAAACTTCCAGCTACCATTATAGGTGACAACGTCAATCAAAATGAATCAAGTCAACGATTGGATACCTTAAGGCCGTCCATTTCCCCCCCCGCTACGCATTCGGTTCTGTTTATGACAAATTATAATTAATGGCCGAATTCTTAAGAATTAAACTCTTTTCTGTTATCTCTACATCGATAGTTCGAAGCCAAATGAGACTACTCCCAGCCGCGAGCCGAGCAATTTATTTCTATTTAATCGCTAAACGGGCCACCATGATGGCTCCGGGCTCGGGGATGTTGATGGGCGGAGCCAAGTTTCAGCCAATTGGAAGGCCGACCGGTCGCCGACACCGACCAATCAGAAGACAGACAGAGAGCGAAAGAGAGAAGTTGGCGAGCAGCGAGTGAGGCGCAACATGGCTCGAACTAGTGTCATGGTGTCTTTATTATTGGAGAGACTGTATGGAGGACGATTAGAGCCATCAAATACGAGATGGTCGGACGACGATGATCTCCCTGTATGACGGACGACGATCCCGAGAAGGACAAACGTGGATCCAGAATAAAATCGGGATAGAACGAGATATAGAAAAAGGCAGCAACTCGCAACTTATCGTAGCCAATTAACATTCGCTGTTTGAGGAGCTGCCGACACGTTTCAGGTAAATTAACCTGCGTTATGTGGACTAACAACGATTCAGGTCTCTGAGAAAGATGTCGGTCTAAATCATGATTTAGAGAGTGCAACATATATCCGGATTGGTTTGAGAGAACACACGCCGTACAGTCAGGTAACGTTGTAACGGTAATAGGCTGGAAGTGAAGTCCGTGACATGGCCGTAGCCAAGGAGAGTCTATCCAGAACGTCTGGATCGGCAGTGAAAAGGAAGCCCAATGCCTTCAGTATCGAGTCGCTCGTCGGACATCGCAGCCCCACGCCGTCGCCGCGTCCCAGCAGCGTCGATACGGGATCATGTCCGAGCAGTCCGAGTCCGGATCACGCCAAACGCGATCCCGGCGGTCACTCGCCGAGACAAGTCGATGACTCGTATCCGAGAAGCTTCCAACCGGTCATACCCGGAAGTGGAGCGTTTTTTAAGACCGCCAGGCTACCTGGATCCGTGCCGCTACCGGGATTCGTCGGATCCGTGACGTTTCAAGGCCATAACCTGCCGCTAACGCCAGGTGGCGACTCTCTGTTACATCACTCGGGATTGTTGGCCCACGTATCGGCCGTTTCCCAGAGACCACACCTCGGCCCGGCTAGCCTGGGCGCTGGCCTGCCCCACGGGGTAGGGCCCCACCCACTGACTGGTTCATTATCACACCCTTTATTGATGACTAACCCCCGAGAAAGTCTACCCTTCTATCCGTGGCTATTATCTAGACATGGCGGTCTGCTACCACATAGATTCTCAGGTGAGTCACAATATTGATCACCCTCTCTCTCTCTCTCTCTGTATATATATCTCTGTGTGTGTGTGTCTATCTCTCTCTCTGTCTATTTCTCTCAGTGTGTTTATCTCTCTCTCTCTCTTTCTATCTATCTATCTATCTATCTATCTATCTATCTCTATCTATCTTTCTAAATACATTACATGTTTTTCTATCATGTATAAATCAGTCTATCTACCAATCCAGATATGTATTAATGACCGAGAATGCCCTTTATAAGCACTGGCTCATAGCATCACATTCAATCACACACACACACACACACACACACACAGTTATTAAATAAACAGATCTACAATATTGATTCAACCCAACTGATTGATTGATCTAGCCTATACGTCTCTCTGTATATGACTATAATCTATATCTATCTGTCTAGTATTATACCGACAACAATGGGATACATCTCTGTTTATTAATGACAAATCCCTAAACAGGATAAAGTGAACATTATAAAGATAGAATCCGAGTTCCCTAGGACTCGATTTTTCCACACCTCCCCCACTTCAAAGATCCGCATAGACTATGTTGTTCATCCTTGACATAATATAGATGGGCATGTGTGTGTATTTATTTTATACCATGCAGCTACGAAAAACTGACGGTTTATAACCCATTGACTGAAGAGTCGTCCAGACATAATAACAATGTCACACGCACGCGCATCACACACACACACACACACACACACACCATGGTTCCCACAGCCAAGGAAATATTATTTTCCAGGACATTTTCAGGACAAAATCACCTTCCAGATATGTGCGAAAAAGCAAAGCATATTTATTTAATGTATGATCGATTATTAACATTTTGTATGATACAACCTCCACGCCATCCCTTCTAGCTGTTTGATCCACCCACTTTTATTAAAATTTTAACTGACTTGGGATATTAAGACTGAGTACCGCGGTGTATCGTCATAAAACTGACCCCTCCGATTCCTGCCGGGGGAGGGGGGGGGGTCAATATTATACCAGTTCAAATACTACTGCGGGGGGTAGTAATATACCGGTATAATACCGTCCCCCTTCCTCCACAAGCATTATATGATCATGAATATTAACAAATTACCTGTCTATAGCATAGAGGCTAATACGCGCACGTTGTCTGCTAAATATGTCGCCCGTTCGGGACAATTATACTACAAACACAAGTCCCGACAAAGCTAAAAGCTGATACTTCTCTGAATTGTTTGCGATTCGTGATCTCGTCGAGCAACAACGCATCGTTCAGTGTTCAGGTGTGATCCGGTGACAGCGATACAGCTTGTGCCATTGGCAGCCTCGTCGGGATCCGTCGCACTCTATAGGGACAAAATACTCGAAAGATCCTTTTGGAAACGGGTATAGGACAAGATATCAAGGAGTTTGTTTCGAGATGTGACCGCTCTCAGAAGGGTAATCCCGTCCAAAGTAAGAAGTAATATTCTTTCACATCTTTACACCTTTTTCTTCCAGATTCATAATATTTATTCACGGTTTATTTTTGTTCTAAGTGGATGTTTTCAAGGACAAAATTTCCCCTGGACGTTTCCCGATATTGTAAAATTCAAGGACACTTCCAGGACCTGGAAAACGAATTTATTATTTTCCAAGTTTTCCAGGACGCGTGGGAACCCCGACACACACACACACACACACACACACACGCACGCACGCACACAGAGAGAGAGAGAGGGGAACTTTCTTTAAATGAACAAGTCAGCATCTCAAGTTTGATAATAACCCCGAAGACACTCACTCCTCTCCACATTACCCTTCGCTGAGTCAATGTACGAGTGAGAAGATCACCTAAAAAAATACCCCCCTCCCCTCACCATCCCAAAGTGATCAAAAGGTGAGCGGCAATATATGACGTAATCAACCAACATTCATCTAATTACCGCCAGCCTCTCTAATCTATTAGCTAACGAGATCAGCAAAAAATACCGCCGCCGACATCCTGGATCGTCAATCAGCTGTCATTTGAAGCTTACTTAGGATCCAGAGAGCGTGTATCCGGTTTCTAGATCCGTGTCGGGCGTTGTTTAAGCGACTGGATGTTTTTCTACCGATATCTATCAGTTGTCAGGTGACAGGGAGAGATATTCCCAACTAGGAGTGGTTTTGTTTTTTATTAATTGCCGAGATTTATTGTCCATTGTGATCAATAAGTGTCATCTCTCTGTCTGTCAAAGTTGCTCTTGTTGTCTTCCATTCAGGTGAGCAATCGTTATCTACAATTATCTAATCTCTCTCGGTGAGGGACTAAAAAAGTCATCGGGATCCGATGCCAGACGGAGGGGAGGGGTAGCCGACTGAGTATCAAGGTGTGCACATGTGCACCATTTCAATAATTACTGTTACGTTCTAAATAATTCAACCCACAACAAAGCAACCCCCGCAAATTACAGCACCGTCTGTCGGTCAACGACTGACATACACCCACGCGTGCACACACACACACACACACACGGGAATGTTACCCTTTTCTAAGATTCAGCAGGTGTGTAGACGTCTCAATCGGCAACTTAGTGAGTGGCGCGTTCGGCCACAGATCCTTAGAATCTGGGTTGAAATCCCGGTCGGACTGAGAAGGGTTTCATCTGTCATTTCGCTTCCTTTTAAGGTCGTTCAGCCCATTTAGCCTACCATGCTACATAGTCACGCGCGCGCGTACACACGAAACATCTAAACTTTCCATCAAACTCAACACACGTCTTACACTGTACAAGCAGCGCCTAAAAGTTGGTGTAGGACGACATAACCGTGATGACCGCACCCATCATCACCCACCAAAAGCAACGCATTCGGCGCCACCCACCGATGAACACCCACCTTTCCAATTCTTCCTATGTTCCCATGAACATTAATCCTCTAGAACATTACTGTCCGCCATCTACCTCAACACCCAGTCAAAAAAGAGATACCCTATTCCCCCACTAGCACCCGATATGCACCAAGAGATCATTACACCGCCCACCTACACCCAGTAGCCATGCACCCAAAAAGAGATACACATCAACTGATACAACGCCACCCACGAATATCCCACATACACCAACATATATCGTTATCACACACGAACACCCAAAATCAAACTCATACGTGATGCTCCCATATTTATTGTCGTTCAGCTGATAGAACGACCCACCGTGGACACTTACGTTGTGGGTTCAAATCTCAATATTACTTATACGTCTGTGAGATGTTTCATCCAGCAACGAGACTTACGACAGATGCTCTCTTTACCATAATACTGATCTCCTCGGCATCTTGTTCCAGGTGTGACCAGAGTCAAGGACAAATAAAACATTCAGTCCGCTGACTCACACACACCAGCAGCGAGTCAGTGACAACCAATATGGCGGAGAACAGTATCCAGATTGCGGAGACCAGATGTCGTGACCCGAACTAATTATTTCTTTGATAGATGGCGCTGCTCTTCATTACGGGGAGCTTATCAAACGTGTAGCTTTCATCGTTCTGGAGTTTTCGGGTCTTTTCTTCTCGTTCGATTTTTGTAATGCCCCATTCTGGATCAGCTAATCGGCAATCGGGATCGCCTGATTCCGTTTTCTGACCAATAAACCACACCTAGGAATAACAAGTAATTTGTCAACACAATTCGCGACAAGAGCAACGCCATCAAAGGCCGGACGTTTGCGTGTAAGTGTTTGATGTATTGAAGCGTGACCGAAAGCTAGACGAGAGCTCGGCCGCACACAAAAGGCAAACACGCCAGAGTCGTTTCACGTGACACCTCGCCGACGTCAGGATCGCTTAGAGGCGACGCGATCCAGATTAGGCGCTCGTACAATGGATACGTCTGTCGTTGCGGGGACACGTTCCAGATCCTCGCGTCGGTCGGTCGCCTGGCGGAAGAGGGCGTCGCCAAAACCCGGCCTGGCTTGTCGTGCGGCTAGCGGTAATGCCAAATGACGGAGTGCAACATGCTGATTCATTAGTCGTTCGCATATTAAATATATAAACAACTTAACACTGACGATTGTAGAAGGAAGGACGTACTTCTAGGAACATGTCGTCTTAATGGTAAAGATGATACTGATGTTATTAATTTTCGTTAAGAAGCCATCAATAAACAGTGAAGATAGCTACTCGAAAGCGAGGTATTTCCGCTTCGTGTATACACACGTGACCTCGCATTCAAATGCGTGTACTATTATATGCAGATGAGAGGCTATATCTTCACGTATCTTTCTATAGTGCTATCATTTACCGTGTCCCAGTAATACATCGATAAGTATAAATATCAGATATATACAGACAATTAGGGAGGATTCATCGTACGTCTCTTGTTCAGGGAACACCCCCCACCCGAATAATTCCGTTGATGAATCAGCAGAATCTGCTCAACTATGCGTTTTGAAAACACACACACCGCGATCCGCATCGATGAAGGAGTAATATCAGGGTTTATAAATTGTAAACTAATTGCTCCACGTTTGTTTGTTTGTTTGTTTGTTTGTTTGTGTGTGTGTGTGTGTGTGTTCGGTTTTAACCAAGTGAGAGATAATAAACGGTTTGGAGAAAAACAACATGCTGCTGCTGGCGAGCTTCTTTCATTACTCGTCACCGTCGTTCTATGGACGTACCCATACCATATACCGGAGTGGGGGCAGATGTGTTATCATCATCTTATCTCTCCATTGTAGACGAGCACATTACAATTGTCAAAGATAGTGTTCCTGCCCCCGAGCCTCTGACATCGAGATGGCTAATTTAGCGACGCGCGGGTGCAGGTGGGCGCAATATTTTCGTCGTCGCCGCCGCAAAATGGGCAACCGCCAAACATGAGAAATATGTAAAATCGCCGCGATAAGGGGGAACCTGACATATATATATATATATAAGGGCTTGTGTGGACCCATACACGAACTGACATGCGCGACCGCTCTCTCTCTCGGTATCCATGTTTTTCCATTATCATGGTATTATAATGGAGTAACAAAGCTAGCTAACAAGTCAAATGATTGATTGACATTCGCATTCAAATTGTTACCTCTTAAAAAACATTGGTATATGACCTACACCCACTCACCCTAAGTCAAGTTTATCGTATAAAATAAATATTATTGGAGGAGGCGTATACATATATATATATATACAATTTTCAATGATTATACTTTTAACACACCATTCATTGTTAGGCATAAGTGTCGAAACTAAATAATCCAGAACCATAACATAACCCCCCCCCCTCCCCCTATAAAAACACAACAAAACAAGCTCGTTAGCGACATTTACTGTCAGAAAAATAATATTAACCACAATAATAATATTGGCAAAAATAATAATGATGCTACACGTACCTATATAGAACCAAGTCATCTCAAGATCTCACTTCCTGTCACAAATAATAAATAATGGCCAACGTTTCGATTTTCCATATAATTTAGGCAGACGATATCCTCCCCGTTTTTTTTCTAGGTTTTTCCCGCCTCCTGTTTGGTTATTTTGTGTATTTGTGCTTTTGTTTTGTTTGTTTGTATGATTTTGTGTGCATTGTGATCAAGTATTGGCTGCTGACAGCGATTATTGCCGACACCGCTGTATATTGTTTACCTCAGCGCGCCTCCTGTCGGACAACAAAAGAGGATTTAGATGAGCGGGAGGGGGAAGGTGGGCGTCTATTATCAGATCTTTACCATTATATTTACCGTATTTAGAGCCAGAACCCAGTCAGCCATCTGACACCTGTCACTCCCTGTCACAACTGTCTGGTAGCCAGACACCGAGGGGCCATTCTCGGATGGACAACAACATATAACTCGAACATATTTATAAACTCGAGTTATACACATACACTCGAGAACTCGATAACCTTCCGTCATCAGTCGGTTGAGGAACTTAACCCGATCGGCAACATATTTTGAGGGAGGAGTTTATTGTAACGCTATCGTAACTTCCGGTTCCGGAAGATGATGTTTTCCGAGCCGATCGGGATTCCCCCCCCCCCCCCGGTGGTTTCTCGCCCCGAGGAGATGTTTTTAGGACGCCGGTTGCTATTTTATGAGCGACCCACCGACATGTTGACACACGTTTACACCAGACAACGACAATAAACATTACACAAAGCGCATCCACCCACCACTAGGTTACGTAATAATGAGAGGCCGATGAACTCCGTGTCAGGTGACCGACTAGTCGCGCTCGGAACCGGGCGACACGCGCCGGAGTATAAGGCGAACACACACGCACCCTGGTAGGATGGGACGAACGCTTACGCCATCTTCGAAACCAAACAAAAAGTCAAATAAAATAACAACACAAAGATATGAAAACCAACAAAATGAATGTAAACAAAGATGTTGATGGCGTTGTAGAGATCGGGACATAAATAAACATAACGTACAATACATGTATATCTCGCCATCATTTTAAAAGCAGCCACCGTCGTAAACAGTAAACACATCTCTACAGCCAAATCACTTATTCCTTTGACGATTTATACCGCTTTCAAATGGTTCTAAAGTCAAGGGCTCGTCATCACGTGACTGGTCACTTCGTCGTCACATGACTGGTCACTTCGTCGTCACGTGACTGGTCAGTTCGTTGCCATTTGTTTCTTTCACGTCATATGTAAACAAAATGTTTCTGTGGTTGAACTACCTTGACGAGGTTGTATACTTGTACATAGATCGCTCCGAGCTGGCTGCTACGTGGCTGGTTAATTATAGAGCAGAATATATACGCGTGATTAGAGCAGGCACGCATGATGTGATGACGTCATAAACAGCCCAGCAAACCGGAAACACCATGTGCGCCCGACCTCCGATTCGAGCAGGACTATACCCAAACACGTTGCCGCTCTCCCCCAAAACTCGGGCTCGTTCAGCCGGACAGTTCCTAACATTTGTAAGGATGCGGTTCGGGGATCCCAGTCCTGGTCGGAGACGTGTTCAGCAGACACGGAGCTAACACATCCACCTCTAGTGATGTCATTAGTCTATGTTACAGTCGTTTTAACATCTAAACCAGTAATTATGCCTTTTAACTTACCTGGAAGTTGATAATCCTACGGTAGTGATGCCAATTCCAGAATAATGTATTTCAGTATCCGTTGATTGCGGTTTGCATAAGTACAGTTCGCAGAATTCTTCGGTTTCCATCTCAAAGAATATGACACTTCGTACTTGGCTATTATACATGCACGCACGCACGCACACACACACAGGCGCACGCACACATACAAAGCATATTAATTTATTGGTGGGCGTTAACTCGCAGTATTAGCAAGTAAAATCCAGTGGAATATTCATTTCAGTGGATCGTTGGCAAATATACCTCAATTCTCATTCCACAATTCATTAATGTTCGTGTCGAAGTGTGTGCACGCGCGCGCGCACATACACAGACAAGCATATTAACTTCATATGCCACGTTGTTTACAAACAGAAGTCCTGTATCAGGTACTGATTATTGGCAGATATGTCAGCAAAAGTTACATGGTTTTCATCTAGGTATGTGAACCAGACCATGACGTACATCGTATTATGTTAATCGATGCGGTATATTCCCCGACGGAAGTGTTTTGTTCGACTTTAATAAGTTTTACATATACAACGGAATAAGTCATATACAATTATATATATATATATATATATATATATATATATATATATTTGCGCCTATCCATTTAAGTATATCCCGGTATATGGATTCTTTAAAAAATGTACAGTATTTGGTTATATCAGTTGTTTTCGATCTTGATGGTTCTGCGGTCTCTCTCGACAGACAATCAACACAAAGGTTCGCCACCTGCTAGTAGATAATGATCTGATCTGAAAATAATCATAATAAAATTACTATAAAAGGTCGGTATGTTTTAATAGGGCATAAGTTATTTTAACTTGGCCGATATTATAACCTTCCCGAATTCTCACGCCTTGAAACTGACAAAAGACGCCCCCCCCCATCACCCCGCGTGTCGGCCGCATATACAGGTCAGGTCAACGTCGGGTCAGTTAATAACTTTTAGCCGGTGTTATTTGTTGCGACGTCAATGGGACGTTAAATCAACGTTATTTTAATACAGCAGATATTCTATTAAACTTTACAAGTAAATTATCACGACTTGAACGAGGAATGATATAAATATGTGTATACGCGTGTATATATATATATATATATATATATATGTTTATGTGTGTATTATTGTATCATTATACCCCCTTATTATAATTGACATCACTAATGTAATACACACATTACAAATATGTTATTTATGTTCAGGTAATATACAAAGTGTCTAGTGATCTCCAAGAAACAGATGTGTATTCTTGTATCAACGAATATTGTTGGAAAAGTGGTATTTCCAAACAAGTAAATCTCTCTCTCTCTCTCTATCTATCTATCTATCTATCTATCTATCTATCGTGTCTATGCACGCGTGAGCAGGACCTCTCAGTTATTGCGCCCTCCTTCTCATCATTACTCTGACTTACCTTTCCAGGTCCGGAAGCCAGTCTCTTCTTGCAGCCATTCCGGAAGCCAAAGCGTATCCGGACAGCCTTCTCTCCGTCCCAGTTGTTACGTCTGGAGCACGCCTTCGAGAAGAATCATTATGTCGTTGGCCAAGAACGTAAAGATTTGGCTGCTAGTCTGAACTTAACGGAAACACAGGTAAGGAACTGGGTTAATCTGATTATGGGTCAGGTAATAGGTCAATTTGGATAGACTCTTAGATCTAGACAAGAATCTGTGTCAGGTTATGTATGGTCAACTTGGAACGAGAAAGTGATTCATATTTAGGCCAACGCGTGGTCGACATTACAAGGTGCAAGGTCTTAAGAGTGTAATATGAAATAAGGACGTAGAAAAATATGGGTCAAGTATCGTAGGTAACTTATAATTTAATACCACCCGGAAATATTATTACAATAAAACGTTGAACAAGTGCCTTTTTACAATAAACCTGATATTACTAGTTATTTGGGCTAATAAAATGGACCGCAATACAAAATTGGGTCAGGCCATAGAATAAAAGCTGTTTAACCTTTGTTATGGTTAAATGTATCCGTAAGGTGTGAAGTAATACATCAGTCATACCATTGGTTTCAGTCTAAATGTGAGAGGCCATTGGTGAATATGTATATTTAAAGGTAAATGTACCTTACTTAATTCAACTGAAACCGATGTTACCGCCGAAATCACCCCCCCCCCCCAATCTCCGTGTTTTAATACTAGTAAACGCAACTGGAAAATCTTTTCCTTTTCACGGTCTAAAGTGATAGTCTGGTTCCGGATTCGTGATCCGGGGTTTGATGGTCAGCGCTAGTTCAGTTCCGGGAGTTATCTACAAGATGACACCTCGGGGGTTATTGGAGAGGCCCTCGGGTGGAAATTCAATCAGTTTCAATATAATCAAAAAGTTGGTGGTTCTTTTTATCTCAGGATCCGTCTAATCCCGGCTTTGTATTTGTTGTTAATTGAGCGTTCTCTTCTGGAAAGCGATCCGTTGCTTTCTAAGAGTTCTAATTACCCGCCAGCATCCCCCCACCAATCACCCCAGCGTTATCTGTGAGGTCGAGAAAAAGACTCAAAGCAACAGATTATGTGAATTATATCCTGTCCGTTCTTTGTCACGCTCTCTCGGCCATGTCTAATGACACCGCTGACTTCTGGATGTCACGTTCCGGATAAGGTATCGGGATCGTGCCTCCGTTTGAGAGACATCGGGAGCCAATGGCCTAAGGGTCAACTGTCCCCGAGGCATTCGCCGATGTTTACGTCCGAAATTGCCGCGCGCCGACAAGCGCAAATACCGCAGAGGACATTTCTCCACGGAGCCTCCCCCCTCCTCTCTCCGGATCGGAGAGAATTAACTTTCTCCGCCGGTTGCTATTTATCAGCGCAGGTTGTTCTGGATTTAACTTGATGTTTCTGGATACCGGAATAGCGGCGGGTGGGGGGCTAATCTTTTCGCTATAGCCCCGGTCTTTGTATGGCTGGATATTTGCTAAAATAGTGCGACACTGAAAATGTGATTTGTACGCTAGCTATCTCACCGATCTCACGCTATTATGGAGTACTTCGCCTTGGACCTGTCTAAATTATCGGTGTGTGTGTGTGTGTGTGTGTGTGATTATCTCAGTCACTGATGGATGTATTGATTGACTGAGGGATCGAAACAGTCAGCTGGTCGGTGGGTGGGTCAGTCAGTCGGCTCGATCAGTTACACACACACACACACACACACACACCAATTAGACTGAAAGACGCACGCACGCACACACACACACACACACACGTCTCCAAAGTGAGTCAGTACCCTAAACGAGGCCATTCCATCAGACATTATAGCGGGAGTGGGGGTAATTATTAAGTCCAATAGTACAACACTACCCCGATGGCAGACGATAGCATCTCTATAAGTGCTGAAAACGTCCCAAATCGTCCACTCGCCGCTCCATTCAGCCATTATCCCGTACCCAATGGCCGACAATGGCGGGAACAAATACCAACTCCATGCCAGCCAACGATAACATTGACAGGTTGGCTGGTCATCAATTGTCGGCTTCAATGGAGGTCGGCCGGCTTAATACGAGCAAAATGGGCGCGTTTGTCGCCGTAAAAGCCGGAGAAGGCGAGAATTGTGTGAATTATCACCATTTCAGGTATTAATCGCCGCCTTCGACACCCGGGGCCTTAAATAATCGCGTAATTACCTGACCCGAGTACAAACGCAGTCTCACTCGTGTCGTCTGCCCGCCATTGTGCGGCCAGGACGCGGGACTAATTACCACTAATTAGCGGTCTTCTAACAATGCCGTCTCGTCATTATAGGGCGACGATTATGAATATTTAAATTATGGCTTCCATTTTTGTGAACGGGGAAACTGCGAACTACAAATACAGTCCCGCTTCGTCGAGGTTTTGTTCGTCCCGGTGACAAAGAGTAGCTAACTTTTGTCCAGCAGTGTAGATCGCGTGTTCGCTCGCCATTACGGTGAGGGGGCGCCCCGGTGCCATAGGAAGAACTATACTCAACACGTTTTTGGATCTCTCCGATAGGGTGCGTTCAGCAGACGCCATTTAGCGGAGAGCTTTCAATGGGCCGTTTGTCCGTAGCCACCGGTTACCGACGGAAGTTTGGATCGTTCCGGAAGTGACCCCGATGTCGTTATGGCGGAATGGCTGATCACTCTTTGTAAGCGGTTCGTGTTGTTTTTCGTTTTCTCACGAAACACGTCGTCCCAGGCAGCTAAATAGTATGACAATCGACCATTAATGACAGCTCCGACAGGGCTCATTATTGCCCCCGCCCTGCTTCGATCTTCCCAAAACTTCTCACCCTACCACAGGAGCACAGAAGTCTTGTACTGAGTTCGCGAAGCCGTGCGTATAAAAGGAGGGTTGTCGTGGCTGCCGGGAGTGCGGTTGTCGACCCGTATGTATGTCTTGATCCAGTTGTGGTGTTTGAAGGATCTGTCATCTTTCACTTCGCCCCATTGGAATGAGATCATCGGATGAAACATTCCACAGACATGTCTAAAAGTGCTGCCACCTGGTGACATACAGCTATCATCCATATGCTAAAGGGGCACCCATCATTCTTTACCTCTTATGGCGGCCTCGTCCATTGAGTTAACTCCGTGCTCAAAATGTGGCCATAAATAATAAAAGTTTACATATTTATATCCAATGATGGGTCGGATCCATGTTGTCTTCCCGAGTGCTTTCCGATGGTACAATCATCAGATCTCTGCGCTGCAAACCTCCGACCCCAAGCTGGATTTTTGGGGAATATGTTCCCTCGGCAGATTCCCCTCTGCCATATGTCCTACGTGTGCCCGTGCCGAACAACTCGACTAAACTCAATATTTCTGACCTGACCTACAAACCCAAACATTGCCGCGGGAAAATAAATCACGTGACTGTGACGTCAGCTGCTAAACCCCCCAGATTCCCCGTGGGCTCGTATCTGGCACGACAACCAATAAAAAGTGTAAGGAACCTATCATTAGAGTGAATAAGTGATTCGTTTAGCCCCGACAAGCAGTGATTACATCTGGAACATATGTCCGAGGGGCAAATCCCTGGGGAAAACATCCCGCAAAAACAAGTACAAGTCGGATTCGAACACACAACCCTGGAGGTTTGCCGTCCAGCGCCGTAATAACTGCGTTTCAGGATCCCGGGAGGAGTTTAAATAGTCCCGAGTTACTTGAACCCGATAGCAATATAAAATGGTAATTCAATCTCACCGATTTTAGTCTTTTATCACGACATACACACACGTGGAGATAGATGACCTCCAATGATGACCTCCAAATAACTATGTGGATCAAGAAGGGTAAGAGATATGGCATCTAAGTTTGCAAAGGCATCTTTTCCAATCGAATCGAACGCCAACAAGACAAGGGTAGGCGGACGTTTTGACCAGCGGACGTTTTGGCCAGCGGACGTTTTGACCAGCTATTTTTTGAAGATGTTTTGTTATCTCAAAATGTACATTAACGACATAAAAAGTGAAGTCATTTCATGTTTTATTTCTATGATTAAAAAATGATCAAATGCTAATGCTTTGATGTGGGTTCTGTATTTAACTGAGGTTTAATTCTGCATGGCTTCTCACAGTTACATATATTATATAGTGGCATGTATTAACTTATTTCTATGTCCTTGTTAATTGTTTAAATTGTATATGGTTTGGGATCCTGATTGTGTATTTTAATATATTTCTCTTCAATAATATTGTGCAGGTTATTGTATTCATCTCATAACTGGAAGTTGTATTAATAAAATAACAAATAAAACAAATTTGTCCAAAACGTCCTATCTTCAATTAATAGCTGGCCAAAACGTCCCTTGGCCAAAACGTCCCTTGGCCAAAACGTCCTAGATTCCAAGACGAGTATAGATCTAGACAGATAAATAAGTCTACATACTGTAGTTACTGACAGTATAGGATTCAACACTGTAATTAGACACCGTATTACAGGTGCTGCTACTGTAGTTAGTCATGGTACAGGAGTTGACACTAATTATTCAAAGTATTACATGTGATTATGTTGGTCTTAGTCACAGGAGAGGTATGAAATCTGGAGTTAGTCACAGTATTACAGATGATGATGCTGTAGTTAGTCACAGTATAGGCATGAAGGTCGTAATAAGTCCCAGTATGGGAATGAAGGCCGTAATTAGTCACAGTACAGGTATGAAGGCCGTAATTAGTCACAGTATAGGTATGAAGGGTGTAATTAGTCAGTGTAGGTATGAAGGTCGTAATAAGTCCCAGTATGGGTATGAAGGCCGTAATTAGTCACAGTATAAGTATGAAGGCCGTAATTAGTCACAGTATAGGTATAAAGGCCGTAATTAGTCACAGTATAGGTATGAAGGCCGTAATTAGTCACAGTATAGGTATGAAGGCCGTAATTAGTCACAGTATAGGTACGAAGGCCGTAATTAGTCACAGTATAGGTACGAAGGCCGTAATTAGTCACAGTATAGGTACGAAGGCCGTAATTAGTCACTGTATAGGTATAAAGACTGTAATTATACCATAATAACATATCTTAGTCAACTCCATTACCTCTCGTCGGCTAACCAAGATGTTTACAGTGTAACGTTATACGTCGTCAAGTTGCTGTTTTTACATTTTAAACTTGAAGAACACACCCAGTCGTGTCATCTTCATCTCAATTTGACAATATTTATACTTACTGTTGTACACGTTACTAAATGGTCATAATGACACTTACGGATTTGATTTCATATACAGAGCAGCCCTTCTCTCTCTCTCCCCCCTCCCCCCAGAGAGAGAGAGAGAGAGAGATCACAATCAGATCGCAAAGACCCAAGACATATAATATTCACCAATTGGGTAGATTTCTCCATTAGAAGCATCTTCGTTCGTGTAATATATACTCAACGGGTAATGGAGAAAGCCGACTTGGTGTTTTTGTTCCTCGGGGGTAGGGGGGTGTTTTGGTTGATCCCCGTACCATCCTAGCAGTGTATTAAAGGGGGTAAACCTGCACAAGTTGGTATGTGCGAGGAGGATGAGAAAGACCTATCATTATAACATCTCCTGGTGTCTATTTCCTTGTGAATAAAACTTCGATGAGAAGTAGCTGGCCGCAAATAACAGAGATTGTTTAACATAATTTATTACCTAATTACTGGTTAGTTTATGTGCCACGTATGGCTGGTAATAAATGAGGCAGGAGAAAGTTTGTTTTTTGGGGGGGTGGGTCTAAATATCACCCACACACACACACACACTTTACCCCAAATATATTGAGACACGGCGTCGTCTTTAGACCAAAGAGCGTGTCTTTAAGTGGGTGGGGTTGCGTACGAGTTGTTATTACATAACCTATATCTCGATGAATCACCCAGTTAATATCACGTCTATTTCTGGTTATCTTTAAATGTCCTAATAACACGCGCGCGCGCGCGCACACACACACACACACTCCGTCTCACATACCCAAACACACTATGGGGGAGAGAGGGGGGGCTGGGCGATGGATGATATCCCATATCTTTCCATATGTCAAGTATCACCCCCCCCCCTACCTTATTCACCAATGGCTGCAGCATGTCAACAATTCAGTCCGATCATTTCGTATAATAAACAACTCGTATTTAACATTTCACCAACCCAGCAGTCTATTTATAATACACGAGATCGAAAACAGAAGAAAATTAACAACGAAATGAGAAAATGGGAGTCTCCAAAATGACAACGAATGGTAAATAAACCACGAACTTAACCGGTAACGGCTTTTAGTTCCTTCTGAACCGATCTCGTACGTGGAAATGTCGCTGTCCGAGCGAGTAGGTTATATGTTGTCAACCAGAAAAGTATATTAGTTTTACCTATTTCAGGATAATTCTTAAATTGAGGAGATTGCTATGTAGAAATAATTCTCTCATTCATTCATTCGGTAGGGTCACACGTGAGACCATTGGGGGGAGGAGGGGGAGGCGAATTCGGCGCAATTTCTACGGCCAAGTCCCGTGATCACTAAAGATAACGTTTGGTTCGTAATCACGTCTTCGTCCCAAAGTTAGTGATAGTTATCGATTTTTAACAAATCGAACTCGTTAGTAAATCACGACAGCAGCCGATCTCCAAGTCGACACAAGTGAGCAAGATGGCCGTTTTCCCCTCTCTTCTGTTTAGTTTGGACACTTATAGTGCGAGGTTCCGAGCTGACTCAGTCACTGCGGGGCCCCTGATTCATGTGCCACTGGGATTACAGAAACTTGGGTCGACGGGGCCTGGGATCATCGTCCCCGAGTTTCTGTACCCAAAATGACAACAGTAAATATAAAGACCGAATACGGCAATAATAAGCCGATTCACTGAAGGTATTTCCTAATGATGATAATGATGTTGATTGATGTTTTACGGCCACCTTTTGTGCACGTGGTAGGCTAATTGGGCCGAGCGACCTCCAAAGGTAATGAAGCGAAGCCAACGATGAAACACCCTTCAGATATGTCCACACCGAGATTCGAAGTCAGGTGGTAGTGATCTGTGATCCAACGCGCTACCAGTTGGACCACGGAGGCAAACTTCATATTAGGCTTACCACAAAGGAATCTCCCAGTTAGGTTACTGGGAAGTCCTTCAAATGTAGATAGCTTTTCACAGATTGCTTCTACGTTGTGATTGATATCCCAAGACTGAATAGGTCATTTCTACAACGCGATGGATATCCCAAGACTGAATAGGTCCACTGGCAAGAAATCGTAGGGATTTATAATCGAGTTAAATATTAATATTAATAAAATTATCTGATTTCCGTTAATATGACATGATCCTTTCCTTCCTGAAAATCACGTTCCTTACTTACACTAAAAAATTCACGTGTTCTACATTTTTATAAATGCGTTTTTTCCCTACAAAGTGATCTCAAAGATCCGCCGTCGTTACCTTCCAACCTGTTGTCACCGCCTCATCAACAGATATTCTCTACCTACCTGGTGGCCCTTTGGAAAATCTATGCACAGATTTCCTAATAATGTTCTTGTTATCCAACCTCCGTGGTATAATTGGTAGCGCGTTTGATCACAGATCACTACCACCCGTGTTTGACTCTCGGTGTGGGCAAATCTGAAGGGTGTGTCATCATGGACTTCGGTCGGCTCATTTAGCCTACCTTGTGCACAAGAATGGCCGTAAAACATTAATCATCATCATTATCCAACTGAATAGTGACCTAGAAGCCACGTTTTACGCCTAGATCAACACTTTATGTCAGCCAAATTCACTCATACTCATAGGTCTAGTGAGCTGTTTAGGAAAATATATTCCACTGAGGGTATATGAGAAACAATCTCCGCTGTGAGAGGGTGCAGGTCTGACGCCACTCACAGCGGGAGCCTAGGTGTGAGAATAACAAATAGGACAGATTAAATATCGGCGCAGGACTAAATGCCCTGGCAACCAGTTTAGAGCAAAAACAAATAATTTCGTGAAGACGAACGTAGAGTCAAATGTTACAGCATTTGTGAGGAGGTTTCTTTCCGATTCACCCACATATTAAATAATCCAGTTCGACGCGCTGATTAATCGACTTTTAATGGCCTGTGGGCGCCGCCATTTTGAAGCTAGACAGAGACTGAAAACTCCTGAATGCTGACGTCACTTCAGCGTATCCGGTTGACCTGAAGTCTGTAGAGCCCCGTACAAAAGCATGTAAGCAAGTGTGAGCAAAGAATCATTCCAGAACGCAACGCAACTGCGTTGTTAAAATTACGTCACGAATGACGTACAATCATATCAGTTTGAGCCAGAAGGAACCTGACAAGAGGAAGATGATTCAAAATGGCTCAGAAATTAACTTTAATCCGCGTCAGTCTATAGAGCGCCGATGTGACGTCAGAGCATTTCAGTTTTCTCCTTCCCGCCTTCGAATCTGGCTTCCGGTGCAGCCGTAATGGCGGCCCTCCAGTAATTTGGATTATTTCCCTATATCTATGATATCAGGTATATTTCGTGATTATTATTGTGGAATATTTGGTTACGGTTCTAAGCATTACATTGTTTTTTTTTAAATTATTTAATAAGTATAACAACGTGGTTTCATTTAGTCTGTTTGGATCCAGTACAAGCTTGTGACTTCATAAAGGCTGAGTATATGAAATGTGAGCTGGATATGGACGAAGCGTTCTTAAGTCTCAACTTCCACTTTCTAAGTACTTCTGGTCTGAGAAGTAATGTGGGCGCCTCCGTGGTCTAATTGGTAACGCGTTGGACCCCAGATTACTACTACCCGAATTCGAATCTCGGCGTGGGCATATCTAAAGGGTGTTTCATCTTTGACTTCGCTTCATTACCTTTGTAGGCCGCTCGACCCATTTAGCCTACCGTGTGCACAGAAGTGGCGGTAAAACATCAATCATCATCGTCTTCATCATCATCTGAGAAGTAGTGAGATACTACCTCAAAATGTATTGTTATTGTTGGAGCTATGAATGTCCACGTGGACGTAGAGGAGGCCAGGACAGCTCGCATTTGATGACCTCTCTCCCATCATGTGGATTAACGCAACGTGTGCATAAAACAACCGCCATTTGTTGCCAAACATTTGATGTAGTCATCTCTAGGGATACCCGTCATAAATCTCCTTTATAGCTGAAAACGATCCGGAACTGCGTAATCATATGTAGATTATAGAAAGACCATTATACATTTACCTTCGGTATATCCATATAAAATCTAAAAACTCACTTAGGGCTATAATCTGGTTATAATGACGTCTCTCTAGTCATAAAACGTGCCATGTTTTATTTAATTTCCTTTTACAATCTATTGTAAAGTGCCTTTGAGGAAAGGGGCTTCCGACATGAAAAGGTCACTGTGTATATGAGATATATAATAACAATAATCATAATCAAAGCTTACAATAAGTCAAACTTATCAGACGTTTTAGTAACAGTCACGTCACTCAAAAATCTGGTACAATAAACCGAGATTCAGACCAAAGAGACAGAGAGAGAGAGAGAGAGAGAGAGAGGAGTACATTTGATCAGTTTCATAATAAGACATAATAATAGGCACTTCAAGTTATATCAATACAACGTTTAGCGAGACATAAATAAAGTCAAAATCTTTGTCGGTCGCATTAAAATGGCTAAAGGCCATTCATTCACTAGACTGATAGACCGGCGTAATAAGAGAACGGTTAGGGCTGTACGAGACATCAAAATGGACCCAGCGACCTCCAAAGGTAATAAAGCGAAATCTAGGATGAAGTACCCATCGAATATGCCCACACTGAGATTCGAACTCGGATGGCAGCGCTCTGTGATCCAACGCGCTACCAGTTAGACCACGGAGGCACCCGACATCAGTACAAAAACGTCATCGAGTGTATCGTTTTCATTCAGCTGATCCTTACCAGATACAGATAGTACAGGAGGATATCGATTATAAATCCAGAACTCCGAACACGTATGATTTGTTTGGACTCGTCGCTGGTATCTTTTTGCGGACATTTGGCCTTTGGAGTACTCGTTATGGAAGTTTGTTTGGAAGGTCTGAATGAGTCCCGTCTCATTTGTCGCTGAACGACTTCCGGTCGGCCTATCAGCGCCCTCATCTCACCGTCGAGGAATTAGCGACACTATTTAGCCGAGCTAAAACTCCTCTCAACACATTTCAGTCGATGACAGTCAACATTTTCCTCCTCGGCGAGCCGAAGGTCCGTTGTTTGAGGCACTGTAGGGTGTTTTTCTTTGATTAACGAACAATTGTGCGCCGCTTGTTAGCCAGCCCCAACCACCGGTGTATTACGTCCTGGGAATTCCAAACACCACATCGCCGAGAGTCGATATTGAAAGTGCAGCAATTTGACACCGAGACCGGCTAAACACATACGGCGGACAATGTAACCCGGTCGGCCTCTCTCCCGGGAACGGATCCCGAATAGAGCGAGTTTTTGTCAAATAAACAGCTCACTATATTAGTTAATGGGGGAGGAGGAAAAATGTGTCTGTCTAACGGCCATTAACGTACGTCATCAGCGTTAAAGAGGTGTCCAAACCTGAAAGTCGTAAACAAATACATATCCTTGTACAAAGTAATGTGTACCAGCCATCAATTCCCAAAGGTGTCTAAAAACCATTATCAGACGTCTAAGTCGGTCTAAAAACAGGTTAACAAATACCTTCACCCTGACCTGTCCGTCAAGTACGGCGAACTGAGTCGAATGCCCTGAACTCGATGTGTGTCAGGGCCCAGCACAAGGTCCAGTGACTTGATTAATATAATATTTCATGAGGTCTCACACACACACACACACACACACACACACACACACACACACACCACGCACGCACGCACGCACGCACGCACACACTACTTCTGGTAAACTATTTGCCCCGGGCCCCGCACTATGCCAGGGAGGGTCCATCCACTACAACGTCCAAATTGATGGTTAAGAATTCTCAAACAATTGCCTTTATCACTGCGTAAACGCCATTACCAAAATCCTTTACTAATACCAAAAGAATCGTCTTCCAGCCACGAACAAACCCCCCTTTTATCGGCCAGTTGGTCGAAAAGCTACAAAACGATGCCTTTATCAATCTTAAAACACATCTCCACAACTGATAAACACATCGCCGTATCAGTCGACAACATCTATACAGTAACATCATGGTAAGTCCACTTAACACCTCACCTGTCCGACGCGCGTTATCGCCGGCAGAGTATGTGTCGACGATTCCAGTCGAAATTGACATATTTCGTGTCAAGGAAGACGAACCAGTTGTCTAGCTGTCACCATCAACATGACTAATACCCCCCGAGCCGAGTAAACCTCCATCGCTCGCCGATAGTAGTCATGGTGACGTAGGTAGTGGCGTTGACCAGAACGAGTCTCGGGCCAGTCACGTCTCGTGAATCAGATTTCTCTTGTACAGGAAATTATCCCCGTTTGCCAATGAACATTAACAGTCAAATTATGTGTACACGGCTCGGAATTAGACCTTTCACCGAGTCGGCCAGTCCGAGTCCCGCGTTTCGACGTCGGCCCGTCGCCAAACTCCGGCCGTCGTCGGTCGAGCTCGTGTTCGGTTCGGCCGTTTCCGGCTGTTTGCCGAACGTGTCCGAGCACCTCGTCGGGGGAGATCCGAGCTTTCATTTAACTAACTAATGAGCGAATAATTTAATAATTTCCTCGTGGATTATGGGGGGAACAGTCCGGCGCAGCTTTCTCGTAATGGAAGCACGGATGGGACAACAACGCCCGGACCGGTGTTATTGTGGTCCATTGTGGGGGCAGGCTGGGAGTCGATTGTGGCAGCTAGCTGGGCTTGGCCTGTAATCGGTACTGAGGACAAACACGAACGATTAGAGAACGTGGAATGTATGGGATTGTGCACACGTCACTATCTACACGTCGTCATAGTAGAAACACACACTCACTCACACACACACACACACTCACATACGCAAGTGCGCGACGGAGTGCGTTCCTGCATCTTTTGTATTCGTTTACATCAGTGTACTCGTTTACCTCCCGAGTAAAAAGAGCTACGGCTGAATGAAGTTACAGTTTTTAACAACAGTTCCTGTCATCAACCTCACGATTCAGTATGCGTGACGAGACACGCTAATGACTGAGGGAAATAGACCCCCCCCCCAGCCAGTACCTCGTTAAATGGACCCTTTATTAAGTCGGTACAGTACCATTCGGAAGATGATTAATAACAGATCTATTAATGTACTGCTATTACAAAAATTACTTAAAATATGATACTCGCTGGTAAAAATCAAGAATACCACAGTATACCTCCGCAAAAGCGAATCCTATTGGAACGACGAACCAGGGCACCTCACGGGGAACCAGCGAGCTCAGCTTTGTTATTCTAACTCTGTTGATTCTCGGGTCCGACATCTGAAGGTCGAACCCGGACGGTGTGCCAGACAATAGGGATGATCCTGGCTCCACCGACAATTGTTGTACAGAATAATTATAAATGGGATATATCCGTGTAGTGGTGCAGTAGGTCAGGGAAATATTGCACGTGACTTCCGAGATTGCTTGGCCTAGTTAGCCCGACGTGTGCAAAGGAAACAAAAACATTGGTACGATATGGTCTGATGTTTTTAAGTTTCGTTGTGTGGAGCATGAATAATGACTACTAATTAAGCAGGTGGTAGGTTAAGTGTACTGAAATATTACTTGTTCGGTGTAGATAAGAATTGAATTGTCTCTGGAGTTCAACTTTGTAAACACACACACACACGTACACATACACACACACACATCACTGAGAGTGGGGGGAGCCAATTACAATTACAAAATCTGCAAAGGTGAGTTCTATTCGCTGCTGAGTTGCCCACATTCTCATGGCTGATGTATATATGTGCCTTCCCGAGAGAGAGAGAGGGGGGGGGGGGTGAGGGGGGGGGGTGATGGATGGAATATTTTAATCGCTTAAGCAGGAACTATAGAGTAAATAAAACAATGAGATATTCGAATCCTGTGCGCGAGCTACTCATTAATACATCACACAGAACGCATCCCGAGGCACAGACCGGAAACAGATTTATAAAGAGAACAGTTTACCGGAAGTTGCGGCATTTGCAGCAGGATGAATGCTTCATGGTTGATGATAGACCACACGTGAACCAGCCGAGTACTCACAAACCCGGTACACCACGGTCCTGGCATTTGGATCTGTGATACAGATGATGATGATGATGATTTACGTTTTACAGCCAATTTTGTATACATGGTAGGCTAAATGGGCCGAGCGAACTCCAAAGGTAATGAAGCGAAGTCAAAGATGAAACACCATTCAGAAATGCCCACTGCGAGATTCGAACTCGGGTGGTAGTGATCTGTGGTCAAACGCGCTACCAATTAGACCACGGAAGCGCCCATGGATGTATGATACATACAGACGACAATGATCTTGGCATGTCTGTTACACCTGATTCATCTGGAACGGTGTACTGATCTGGTACGACTGCACCTGGTATTGGTAGAACTGGTACGCCCCGAGATGGCACTTAGCAACTTAGCAAATATCGACCCAGCACTTGTACACAACACTCACTAATATGGTACAGCCAGTTCTAGTACACCCGAGTACAGTAGACAGAGTACTGGTACTCTGCTAGTTGGTATTCACAGACTTCGTATATTAAGCTACTGTACGCGCGCGCGCGCACACATACACGCACAAACACACAGATACACACACGCGCTCGCGCGCCCGTAAACACAAATACACACACTTATATACTAATGCAGAGGATAACCACACACACACACAACCCACCTCTCACCCACCATACCCGGTCAATACCAATTGCTCCATCCAGACCGACACCTATAACCTCGTTTGTAGTTAACTAATTATCCGTATTCAGGTGTAATTGGTGTTCGCGGCTTTTTTGCCGCCTCTTTGCCATCATTTCTTAACGACGCTAATTAGTGAACACTCGAGGGCCGACTGGCTGATGTTCACATCAGTGAGTCTGGGCCGGGAAAAGATCAACAAAACGGTGAGAAATGGTCAAAGATCTCCAGGCATCACCATCACAACATAGATCACACCGCGCCTCTAGCTAAAGAACGAAAGTATCAAAGGAACATAGCTTAACACGGGAACACTGCTGTTGTTGTGGTTGTTGTTGTTGTGTTGTTGTTATGTTGCTGTTGCTGTTGGTGTCATCCGGTGTCGGCGGTGGGGGGGGGGCGATTTGCTAGCTCTTTGAGCAAGTGAGTGGGTGATTTCGGTGTCAGTGAGTGGATGAATCAGTCGGTCAGTCCGCGGATAAACAATGGAATGCAAAACAAGTAATGCATGGCGTCTCGATGATGACATCGTCACGGAGTTGAAGATCATCGATTATTATGTACATGATGAGTGAGCCTAATAACACACACGCACACACACACACACACATCTAGGCACGCACGCGCCTAATTAGCTGTATAAAGATATTTTACATATCTCACCCGAAAAAGAGTTATTTTGTATTTAATAAGTGAGTAATTCAGATGTTGTACGCACGATTTCTTATTCTCTGTGCCAGTTTATTTTCGCACACTGCCACGCACCCCCCCCCCCCCCCCACACACGAGCACCCTCCATTAGCTATAACCGGCGGTAACGGGCTCGTTTTCACCATCCGTGTCGACGTACTTCCGCTGCAGCCGTCCGCCATCTCTCACCCACGTGATTCAAGCGGCGGTCCCCCCCCCCCACACACACACACCCCGTCCCACCAGCGGGGGAAGAGATCCCCGAATTCCATCTGGCTTTTGGTGGCAGTGTGTGCCCGAAGGCCCCGATCCCGACACATAAACCTGTATAATTGGTAACAGACTAATGGCCTGTGTCAGACTCTGGATCAAATTTTTGCTCACTTTGGCCAATAATCGGCGGCCATATTGGCTTCTGTCCCCTTTGATGTTCGATGGCGTCCGTGTTTTCAACAAATTCGTCGCTTTACTCAGTAATTGAACGTCGATTACCAGGTTATATATATATGTATATGTATATATATATATATATATATATACATATAATATCATTGCTTTTCGACCAGACGACACAATTCGTCTGCCAAAACAGTCATTATACCAAATACTCGTGTCTCCAACGTAAACACTTCGCTGTTGTTTTCAATGACGCTTCTGCCTTTTTATTAATAATCAATTGATTTTTTATTTTAATGAATGCCGGTCGCCTCGAAATTAATTTCCAGCGACAACAAAGCCGTCGGATGGCGAACCAGACGGGAAAAAACCACGTCCATTTTTGGCCATTTAGCGGTCATTATCACCCTAATATCTTCAAAGAAACGTCGCAAACGGTTGTTTCATCCACGCGCAAAAAAGCCTCACCCAGATTGGACGGAATATGGGTTTTTTTTACCCCCCTTTTTCGAATGGTTCCGTTCCCAGACGCTAATCTAGCCGTATTAACGAAATATCCGGCGCGTTGTTTATTTTATCGGCGATAACATCAAATTACGGATAATTCAAACAGCCGTTTAGACAAATTACGCCATGAGCTTATAACATCAAACGTAATTTATGGCCAAATGTCGGTAACTGTCACCGATAAGAGGATTTTTGGTGTCAGATCTGTTCTAGTGTGTGTTGGCCGGACCGACATGTTAGAAGGTACACGGAGACGTGCGTGTTGGGGGGAGGGGGCGTGATGCTCGCGCTTGCGCATAAGTACGAGGGCGTGGGTATCACCGATGAGGATGAAAAGAGAAATGGTGTAGCGACCCATGAGAGATGACATAATATAATGTGGTGCGTGTGGTATATATCATGTGGTGCGTGTGGTATATTGATGGGGCAGTCTGATAAATCCCGGATGGACGGAAGTGGCTGGGCCTTACTAGTTAGAGAAATGAGATGATCAGGTCCAAAAGACCTTTCAGAAGAATGAAAAGTATCCAGACACCGAGCAAACACCAGAAATTCGATCCCGCAGCTCCTAGGCCTGTATCGGTGCGCGCTACGAACTGGACCACGTGAATATATACACAGATCCTTCTGAAACCCTGTAATGGGTGTTGAGTGGCATAAATTCATAAACCATGGCTGGCCACGTTGAGGGATATAGAATGGCAGTGATCCTGAAGCTGGTATTCTGCGACTAAAAAGGACGACGTATGATTTAGTTTTAGTCCCGAGTCCATGGCCCCTGAACTCTGTCGTACATTCTATACATCCTTTCACTTCCCGACTAATGGGCGCCCCTGTGGTCAACCTGGTAGAGCGATTGGCCGCAGATTTGTAGCACCTTAGGCTAAAACCCCGGACTAGCTACGTCTGAAGAGTGTTTCATCTTCCACTTCACCTCACTATACGCCTGGAGTTCGCATGGTCCATTTAGCCAATCATGTGCACAAAATGGCCGTAAAAGAGCAGCGTTTAGATTTGTTTACTTCTTGACTACAATCAAAGTGCTAGTGTTCATAAATACATCAAAATTTTGAAATTTGGGGCAGACTTCTAGGTTGATGATGTCACTATCTGTATCCGGAACGGAAAGCTTATCCATACGCGTGGAATCACGTTTATGAAATAGTACAGCAACCACCTGTTATTGCGTGCAGCACACAGTGGCTGTATACAACACTAGCTTCAGTGTCGTAGCAACAGTATATAGAGCAAGAACAGTGTCACTGCCGACTTAAAATGAAGACAACATTGAAGATAAAACTGTATCATCCGTAATCACTCATTTCTAATATATTGATCCATGTCATATACATATATATGTATATATATATATATATATAATTATCATTATGGTCATGTTAATTATCAAATCCCTTAAATTAATGGCTGTCAGTAGTAACCCCACACTGGAGACACTCGATTCTGTTATTTGAACAATTAATAGCCCAGTTCAGTTTTGAAAAATTTAAACATATTTCTTACCGGAAAGTCGCAACTCTGGATCCGGATGAATAATTAATATGTCGTACTCCACATTTATTATTCTCTATGAAAGTGCTTTTCCTCCCACTGTGGACATCCCGCATATATATATATATATATATATATATATATATATATATATATATACATTAGTCTTTCCCCGTTAGCTCTAAGTTCCGGTAATCGCTCGTTTTCACCATCCGTGTCGGCGAACTTCCGCTCCAGCCGTCCGCCATCCCAACTACTTGACTTCAGCCGTCTCCATCCCCCCCAACCCCAAACAAGCCGCCATTTTGTTTGTCTTCCACAGTATCCTGGCTCTTTCTGCTGTCCATATAACGGAAGATGAGACATGTCTTAATTATCTTTATTACAGAACATCAAAATAAACTAAGAGACACATCTTTTCTCATTTGTCGAAGATCCAGAATGTTTAGCGACAGAATAAAAATAAAAGAAATCCATTACAAACAAACATCCCCCTCCCCTATCCCCTTCCCCCTCCAATAACCGTTCCACCCTGACACTAATCACTAATCCCGATAGTGCACGTTAAAGCTCGTTAATTCGAATGATAGACCGTCACTTCGTACTAAACGATCGGCGGATATTGTCAGATATGAGCCAATATGTCGACAATAACTAGAACTGATATAAACCAGACGTTCGACTACCGCGGGGCCACCCTCGGGGCACATCTCTCGCCCCGCTAATAGTCTAATGGTCCAACACCCACCAGACCCACCCACCTCGGCCGGCATTTAACGGTAATGTTAATACGTCATCTGGATAGGAAAAATATAAGCGATATTAGCGTGTGTGTGAGTGTGTGAGTGTGTGTGTGTGGGGGGGGGGGGTGGTTGGAATGAGACAGTCAGTCGGACAAGCAGACAGACAGACAGATATGGTTATATCAGGCAGCGAGCGATTTCCTCTCTGAGAGGAAACGCCTTCCGACAAGCCGAGCGCCACGTGACATCCGATACTACTACCATTACTACTCCGCTCCGATCCAGAAGTCCTATATATCGGCCAATACCGGATCCTGCCGACAGAGGCGATTACGATCCCACCTCGGGGAGGGGGTACGGGTACCCGCCCATCGGTCGACTGGTTAGCGTAACGAGATAGGCGCCGATCGGACTATCATCGTCGAGGTCGACAGGTGGCGCTGACCCGCGTCGGGTCGCGAGATCGGTCTTCCGGTATCGCACCTGGGATGGATGGCGCCTGAAACCTCGAAATGGCCGCTAATCTGTCGAAATGGGGCCATTTGTTTTCGAATTTCGGTAACCCGAGCGATAATGGGCGACTATCGGCGGTATATCGGCTCTCGTCGCGGCGGAAGTAATCGCTTGTCAGGATTTCGATCGGAAGCAGACTGCCGCAAAGTCGATAAATCGGCCTCCGATTGTTGACCTCAACCCGTATATCATTAGCGACGTTAATAAATAGCCGCTCCGGTAGAGCTATAACCAGCCCACCGATTATCGCCCACCTCCCAATGTCGGCGTCCGGTTACCATTAGAAAACGCCAACTGGCCGTAATGGCGGCAATTAGTAGCTCGCATTAGCGGATCGCCGGAAATTATACGAAATTTATTCCGTAATCGGCTCGAATCGGCGAATCGTGTTACCGGGATTAATTCGGTCGTGCGCGTCAATAATCCGCGGTTCTGGATCGAAACAATCGAAATTCCGACCACTCTCGGGGCCGGTTCGGAGCATAAAAAACACGTGTTAGTGTCGCCATCCGATACCCCTTTTACAGCGATATAATTAATCTCGGCTGTCAGACGTCGTTCGTAAACGATTACCGGAGGGGGGACCGGCCGAAGTTGGCATCCGGTTATAAGACGCCATTTTAATTTTCCGGATTTTCTCTTCCAGGTGAAGGTTTGGTTCCAGAACCGGCGGACCAAGTTCAAGCGAGTGAAGGCCGAGGAGGACGACAAGCACTCCACCTCGCACAAGGACCACGCCGCCGATAGCGATAGCAGCGATGACGTCATATCGTGCGACGTCGACGACTATTCTAGTCCGGGATCGCCGTCGTCGAAGAAAATGAAGACGACGCATCACGTGAACCGATGGCGAGCGGAAACGAACCAAATGTCGTAGCAGTCGTAGCTCCACCTAGCGGCACGCCGTGGAGCTAATGCGGAGAGCGGCGACTTCCAGAATCCGTGGAAAGGGCTCCCGACCGATAGAAAGATAGATATACACGTGACCTATTTCGCTGACAGAGATGTGTACTTCCGCTCCTGTGCCACTCGTAAATGTTATATACTCTCGTCTAACTAGTTAAATACCCGTACGTGTGCTAGTAGATGCGTGCACGTGTGTGTGCATTTTAATCACGTGTATTAATGCACATGGACAGCCGAATAGCGTAGCACGCAGCCGTATTTAAACGTACGAACAGCTGAATTTTAGTCGTCGCGTACATTAACGTGCATGGACAACTGGATGGCACCCATTATGTGTATTAATGCACACAGTCACAAGCACCAATAGACTTCGATGGAATGGACGTCTGTTATCGTTTGATACATTAGTCATATGTCCATCATAATATCACGTGATTGACGCGCATGCTCGAAATGACACGTGACTTAACGTCGGGTCAAGGACGATTTACTCGGTTGCATCAGAGTGTTCACAAATGTGTAATATATTTAAGGTGTGTGTGTGTGTGTGTGTGTGTGTGTGTGTGTGTGTGTATGTGCGTGCGTGCGCGCGTGATTCTGGCTCGTATGTCAACAGTTATGTAAACTTGCTAACATCAGCACAATTATTTCAATTGGAAATGTGTAAATTGTGCGACAGATAATGAAGAGTCATGGTTGTTATAAATAATAATATCAACTATGGTACTGTCAAAACAAGGGAATTAATCGCGATTGATACAGCTATCAATCTAGATGATCTAAAAAATATATATATATAGTGAGTTTTATATATATATATATATATATATATATATCGTTTATCTAGTCGTACCTGCAATTGTGCCATATGTACATATTAGTTTTTGCTAAGCCTAGGGCCTAGCTATGATCTATATAAACACTGTAATATGCCGACATCTCATTCCGCAGACAGTCGAAACTCTGATGTAACAACCCAGAAACTCATTGGTGTACAACAGTATACAGTACAGATATATATATATATATATATATATATATATATATTATGTTACAGTTAATCTGTATAATCAGGTAATATGTATATTACCTTAAATATTCAGGTAGTACGTCTATTGCTAACTGAGAGTTAATACAGAATACCTGAAAATTTAATATACATATTACCTAATTATACAAATTAACTGGAACATATATACAAGTCGTGGACGCTGAGCGGGACTGAAGTGTAGCTTTAGACTGCGGAACATCGTAGACCCTCAGATAACACATCGAGACTAGCCCAAGTACAAATACTTATATTGAGAGCTGGACATACAGACATATAACCCCACAAAGTGGTGTCCAACTATAGGATCATGTACATAATACTACATATACGGTAACAGTTACAGCTACTGTGAGTTGATGGAAACAGCTTGTTCGTGTACACTACGAGGAGGAAGGCCCAGGATGAAGTCGGCTCTTTGGCTAGGGTGCGGCGTTTGAAGTCCTTAGAACATCACGCACACACACGACTAGATTAACAAAGGCGGGCCTCGTTGGGCGCTCGCAAATGTGAGCCAGGACAGAGGTCAACCCAATCCGTCGTACCCGGAACAAGTACATTATCTCCAGTTACTAAAATAACAAACTGATGAAAATCCACGTTTAAAAGGTAAAATATGTACTGCTGGAAATACCTTATGAACGATTGGTTGTACTCCAATGTGTGTGCGTGTGTGTGAAGCAAAAAGCTATGATTACAAATTGCAGGATGCCGTCGTAAAATATTATTTAAATCTGAATTCGAAGCCTACTACGTAGTCGTCGTGTACACTGTGTCACATGCATCAGTGTCCGTTTGTGTATATCTCTCACGTTCACACGTGACATGTCAACGGTATCAAATACTTTAATCTGACTATACAGAACGCGTCCTATTGTGTATAATAGACTCAACTATATGTCGGTGAAAAGCAAGCATAATAAATTCTGTGCATGAATAGAACTTGTGTGTGCGCGTGCGTGTGTGTGTAATGATGATTGGTGTTTTACGGGCCACGTTTGTGCACAAGGTAGGCTAAATGGGCCGAGCGACCTTCAAAGGTAATGAAACGAAGTCAAAGATGAAACAACCTTCAGATATGCCCACGCCGAGATTCGAACACGGGTGGTAGTGATCTGTGGTCCGACACACTAGCGCTAGACCACGGAGGCACCCCTGTGTGTGTGTGTGTGTGTGTGTAATTATTTATTATACTAACCTACAGGGCTTGCAAATTGCCTATCTATTACCTTAAAATTATATATAAAGATATATAGCTTATTACCTGATAGCATATGTAATCTAACAACATTAGGTGTGGGGATGTGACCTACTATACGATGGCAGTGTGACACCATGTATTTAGGAGTGGTAAACAGTACTAGTCAGGAAAGCCGCCGTTGTACTAAATCAGGGTACCAACAGGATTTCAAAATTCAAATTCCCTCTATTTTCCCTGATTTATTTAAGAAACTCCACCGTGTATTGTGTGCAAACATTGCAGGTTGAATTAACTTTTTTTAGTAATGCGGCTTCCATCGACCCCTAATGCTATAAATTTGGAACGAAGGCATAACAATTTCAAGCCATTTTCCCAGTGCTGTGTGTATCCTGTAATTGGTTGAGAGATATCGGATATCATCTGGAGAAGTCAGAATGGTAAATTCTCCTATTGGCTAACTTAGTTTTAGATGATCCGTATTTTCCATTTGTTTTTCGGGATCAGAATGTTAGGACTTGAGATTTTCGATCTTCACCTTTGCTTAATTTTCTAAATTTTCATACATATCAAAATTATAATTATTGCAATATTAGCTTAAACAACAAAAAAATACTTATCATAAACATAACAAAAGTAATAGATGCGAGTTTATCTTTAGACCAGTATGACATCCTAACAAACACGTGTCTAATGTCCTAAAGTTATTTTTTTAAACTAAGAAAAGTTTAAATGTTGTTGTTTTATGGCCATTTTTGACAACATAAGACGAACCGAATGAAACACCCTTTAGACATACCCCGGCCGGGGTTTGAACCCAAGTGCAACAGATCTGTGGTCTACCGCATTACCAAATAGGCCTTTCTTTGTTTACGAGTAGTTAAACCGTACCGCCTCGCTGACTTTATCAATCCACCGAACTCCCACATCCTGATCCCGAACAAGCAAGCAATGGACCGATTGGCTCGGTTTTGACCATGATATTATCAAATGAATGATCTACTCGTGTGTACGTCCTGATGAATCAGCCTAAAATGACGCCTCAGTATAGGACCTATCTGATTATAAGATGAAATTGTTTTTAACGAAATTTAAAAAAAAAATTCACATCAAAAAGTAATAAATATATAATTTTTTTATCATATCATCACAGCTATTCACAGCCTACCATCGTATCCATCCATGCGAATATTCTACTAGCAAGTTCTAAATGACAGGACTGCTGAATATCTGTGTGTGATCGATCTTCTGTCTACCGGAAAGTGATCACGAAATCTCGGGTCACACAGATCCGTATCATTATTACATTTGTCTGTATGTGACTATTGTAAACGCTGAATGGAATAATAAGTTTAATACCGTCTACGACGTTAGTGGAAATTTTAAATTGCATCGGGTATAGAAACTTTAAAACTTTCCCAATATTTGCCTGTTTACCGCTGGAATTTCTCCTAGCGTAAATAATATCGATCCTGAACAACCATATATGTTTTAAGTAAGTCACGCTGAAGGTTAATGAATAGTTTATATGTCCCAGCCAAAATGGTCGTATAAAAAGTAGGAAATTCTAAGGGGGGAAAATAGGAGAGAGTAGGGCACACTGTGGACAACATCTTGCATTATTTAAATAAAATATTACATGTTTTCTTGTGTACAAGTACAGAATCTATACTTTCATGAACATGTCCCTTCTGAAAGTCTGTGAACTTGCAAGCAACATGGTAGCTGACAGATAATTATTACGAATATAGGACATTTTGGCCTAGGACATTTTGGCCTAGGACATTTTGACCTAGGACATTTTGTCTAACTTGAATTTTTTTAATCTGAATTAAGCTACCTTAATCTCCTCATAGCTGCCCATTATTAGTTAATAAATATCAATAACTGTCAATAAAACAGTCAGACATCCAGCTAGTTTTATTTGATACATTGGCCAAAACGTCCGCCAACCAATTATTACACAACACACACACACACACACACATATATAAGTTTCCCATCCATAATATATATATATATATGTACTTAATTTGATTGGCATATACGAAATCATCAGATGGATGGACATTTTATTATCGATTGACAATTAGAAGATGCTGAAAAGTAGGAGATCTAACACAAAACTAGGAGGTTCCTACTAATAAAGCAGGAAAAGTAGAAGAGGTCTGGGACCTATATATGATGGTTCATGCTATAGTCAGTACACATTATTATATTTATAGTAGTAGCGATAGTGTGTATAAACAAGCTACTAATGGTAGTATAGTATGTGGCACCGCAGACTATTGAGTTGTTTATAGCTCCGGTGCTCGTCGTAACTAGGACATGGGGTCGAAGGGCCGCCACTCACCACCTAGGGAAACATCCTCAAAACACGTACATATCGGATTCGAACCGACAACCCTGAAGGTTTACAGCGCAGTGCGGTAACCTCTGCGCCAGCCATCAGAACACTCCTCACCAAAGTCAGTGATAATGGGATAGCGGTGTTTGGTAGATGATGGTATCTGTTGTTGATGGTGGTATTGGTATCAGTCTATGTTGATGATGGTATTAGTTGTTGTTGATGGTGGTATTGGTATCAGTCTATGTTGATGATGGTATTAGTTGTTGTTGATGGTGGTACTTTGGTATCAGTCTATGTTGATGCTGGTATTAGTTGTTGTTGATTGTGGTATTGGTATCAGTCTGCGTTGATGATGGTATTAGTTGTTGATGATGGAGGTATTGGTATCAGCTATACCTCCCAAAACTAAGATTTGTCGTTAATTAACGTATAACATCGACATGCGAAAATATCAGTGAAGTGAAATAATTAACACATACCTGATGTATAATAATTAACACGGGATCAACTGGATAAACCTTTTATGATGACGAAGGACCCCCCCCCCCTCTCTCTCTCTCTCTGCCGGTGACCGATCCTCCCCCGCTAATTTCAAAGCCAGTTTTAGAAATATTACAATTATATTATAGTTATATGTAAAGCTTTATATTTAATATCGAACCTCAGCATTTTGTTTGTAGATTAAAAAATTCTATTCCCGATTAATCTTCAATGCGTGTCGATGACTGGTCACGTGCAAGCGGCTGGTTAATTAAACATAATTATATAAAAAAATAATATATTTAAATCGAACCCCAGCCTGCCAGCTTTGAACTGTTCCAAACGAGCACATACTAATTATGGCATTACAACGAACATTACAAGGAAATAACGATTAGATTTGTTAAAAACTCGTCGCCAATTGTGCATTAATACAACGAATTAATTTCATTAATTATAATATCTATTTATCGCGAACATAGAGTAGCAAATGCCATTGTTGTTAAGGATAAAGGCGCACAGGGACTGAAACATCTTAAACCTTCTGTACACAGGCCATTGTAACCAACTACCATTTGGAGCGGTTGAATATCTTTTTATCAGCTAACACTCCCGAGAAGAAGAAAAAACTATCCATAAACGAATATAAGATGGTGATATGTTTGCTGTTTTACGGCCACTTTTGTGCATATCGTAGGCTAAATGGGCCGAGCAACCTCCAAAGGTAATGAAGCGAAGTCAAAGATGAAACACCCTTCAGATGTGCCCACGTCTAGATTCGAACACGGGTGGTAGTGATCCGTGGTCCAGCACGCTACCGTTAGACCACGGAGGCACCCCTAAACGAATATAACAATACGAATATATATATATATATATATATAATAGATTACATTTATAACTCTTATCTATTGTATATATTGTTTCCTTCACAGTGTTACTTTTATTTTCGGGTTTCTGTAATTAAAGGGACGACATCAAAATCTCCCCCACTTTCTAACCATGCCATGACGACCCCCCCCCCCCACACACGCACAACTTGTCAGCGGATCCACCCTGTTCAGCGATACCAGCTATATGCAATCACGTGTCCTTCGTCCGAACCACGTGACAGTCGTGGTCGGCGCAGAAATGTCAATTAGACTGTTTACAAACGACTTAAGCACGGCTACAAAATAACATCCATAACCCGCGGGCCGTACCAAGCTCCCCTACCCTACCGACCATCCCCGCGGCCGGGGTCACATCCAGACGGCTCTTCATTGGTCGGCTGATCTACAGCCGGCAGTCACGTGACGCACGCATTGTGACGTCAATTCATTGGCGGAGAAGCGGGCCCGATATGAGGTTTTACATTAAGTAATTTGTGGTTATTACGAACGATAAGTGGCTGGGTGGTAGCCCGGGAGGGGCGCCCTGCTAGGATCGGAGTAGACCCACGGGCTCTCCGACCACTTTGGCCCGTCATCAACTCTAAGTAGGGATGATAACATATGTCGACACGGATAATGACTCGTCTGATATAAATTATCCCCCGGATGGACCATCGATGTCTGTCCGACATGCCAACTGGTCATCGGACATCTAAAATACCTTATTCCTGAAGACGTTCAACAATTATACGACTGTCATCTTCCGGAAGGGTTGGTCATCCGCTCGATGCATTACCGTGTCCGGATCAAACATTACGTTTTATAGTTGGTTTTAGAGTCTCTCTCTCTCTCTCTCTCTCTCTCTCTCTGTATGTGTGTGTGTGTGTATATGTATGTGTGTGTGTATGTTAGCAGTATGCAATATGACACTGGCACAGAAAATCATAAGTCGGTGAATACAACTTAAATTATTCAGCAATGGAATAAAGCCATATCAGTGACTTCATGCTGATATGTGTGTGTAATGTGTGTGTGTGTGTGAGTGTGAGAGATAGAGAGAGAGAGAGAGAGAAATAAATATGAACGAAGATTAGTAGTAGTAGTCACGTAACTCGAGCATTTGTTATTTGATCATATTTAGAGGATAAATGTATTTTTTTAAATAAATTTCTAACTTTAACACCATTAAAATGTGAATCATTGATTTGCCATATGAATTCTTGAAAGGTTATATTGTTATATGGTAGGTTTATATAATAATAATAATAATAATAACGAAAATGCAGATTTAATAGAACGTCTTTACTAGTAAGTGTAAACTAATGTTTCAGCATGTGTCCACTTTTTTATTTGCTTGGTGAGCAACTGTCCGGATGAGCAACAGTCCGTACTCCGACAACAACAGCTATACAGACTGACTTACCAGATGAGTCAGTTCTCATTTACCGTTCACGTCTATCAAGGTGTGTAAATATTCCTTAAAAAAGATCCCCCCCACACACACACCGCCGACCCCCACACCCACACCTGGAGAAACCCGTAGACTCCGTCACGAAGCCGGGCACAGTACGAATACAATCACAACAGTCGCACAATTTTCTACATCGACGAGCGAGAATCATATCTTGAGAGACACCGATATACTTTGATCTTTAGGGACCGGCCTCCTCTTTCTTTACAACCCAAAGATAAGATATCAGCGTTGTAGCCCTTCAAATCCCCCCCCCCCCCACCCCCCGGGTAATCTTTCCCGGGGCATATTTAGCGCCAGAGGTGTCGCCTCTGTTTATTTGTGTTGATACTCCAAAACCACTCAATTGTGGCGGGCTTCGCCTTGTGTCAAATTTCTCGCCTCATGCCTCGGTGAGATGAATTCGCCGAAGATTGGGGTGGCTAATTACCGAAAGGCGCTAACCCCCAGCCACCCCTCACTCGAAACGCACCCTTAATTTCATTGCCCATCAAAGCGCGGCTTGTTTTCGTTTCATCTGAATTAATTTCGCTCGGCAAGCCGCTCGACCCGTTTCGATCCATCAAATATCGCCCAGCAATCCGCCATCGCTCAAAGCGACCATGCGGAAAAGTCTCGCAGCGCGCCTACACTTCGGCCCACAACCGACAGGAGCGCCATCTTCATCCGGGGTCGCACCCACCGCAAAACACCCCCCCCCCACCGCCCCGTCCGCCCCCCCCAACAAACGACTTCATCGGCTACACTCGGCCGGACAATGGAAGCCATCAACTCGGTCGAGTAATTCGCCGACTAATTCAATCTATTTAATTCGGCAAACATTCCGGGCATAAACTGGATTAATTGGCTACAATGGCTTCATCGGGCGTCAAAGATGACGGCCTCTTCTGGCGGAAAATGAAATCTGTCTCTTTTTAACGTCGGTTTTCTCTCCCTCTCTCTCTCTCTCCCTCTCCCCTCTCTCTGTCTGTCTCACACGTTTTTGTCCCTTTTGACAGAAGCCGGTGTTATTCCAGCGTTGAAAGGAAAGTAATTATACGATATCGGTTCGTCCATTCATCTTCGCCTTTACACAGCGCCGCGTATTACCAGGCCGCCGATATATCGGCGCCATTTTGCGCGCTGACTAGACATTCTTCGGTTTGACATTTTAATCAGCAGATGTCGCTGCGGAAGGCCAAAGACGTCCATTGTATCATCGGGGTCGAACGGTCCGTTACACAAGACCCTCTTATCGTACCCTCTGCCCCCGGCCACCCCCACAATCTCCCCCCCCCCTCCCTACCCGCCTAACGCGCCGACAATGGCCACCGACATGTGACAACATTAGGTTTATAATGATACGCCTCCCGACAATGAACAGAATGAACGCCAGACCTGACATCAAACAGCCGTAACAATCTACAGTCAGTAATTACTTCAATTTGTGCCACAACGCCGTGTTTTCATTGACTTGGGCCGAACTTCTGTCTGTCTCTCCGAACGCCACGGCCTCAATGGGCCCTCTCTCTCTCTCTCTCTCTCTCTCTGTGTGTTTGACGACGGCGAGCGCGTGGATAATTTGACTTGACATAATTACTAAAAATTATCGCCACAATTTGGAACATTCGCGATGAAGCCAGCCACATTGACGGCCGAGACGTCACATCATTCTCACGGCTAACATTTTAATTAATATAGGTGTGTGTTTGTCGATTACACGATACATGTCATCTCTTAATGGAGAAACGAAATGAATTATGTAGAAGGGACACTTAAAACGAGTTCTTTGTGTGTACGTACAAACTAGTTACTAATATATATATATATATATATATATATATATATGTGTGTGTGTGTGTGTGTGTGTGTGTGTGTTAGGATACAAATAAAGTAAACAGGCACAGAGCATCAACATATCTAAACATCCTTCGAGACTTACCTGCATAAATCTAAATACAACTATACATACATTAATCTAAAAATAAAATGTTCCATACCTCCACATATTAGTAGATGTGTGCGAATACCTATGCATATGTCTGGTCTACTCATCAGCCTGTGGGAACAAGCTAATTCGCTTTTCGTACGCGACAAATATGTCACGCCCACAGGAAAGCGGCTACATGCAGGCTACGTATAAAAAGCAGTTAATCTGTATAATCAGGTAATGTGTATATTACCTGAAATATCCAGGTAATACGTCTATTGCTAACTGATATTTAATATACATTATCTGAAAATTATAGGTAATATATATATTACCTTATTTATACAGATTAACTGTAACACACACACACACACATTATTATATTTGCGCTGCCATCCGAGCGGGTAAAGACATGATCATTAATCTAAAGAACGACGCTTCTTTTTCAACCCAAATTATTCCATCTTACGATCGATTACAGCAATGATGACGTAACTGCCCGACAGACGGCGCTGTCAAACCAATTAAAAAGTGCCCGCTCTAGGGGGGAACAGACGCTACTATAGCCGTTATATACACGACTATATAGAGTGGGACGGGGATCCAGTATAAGGAAAGGTGACCAGATCTGGATTTAGTATATAATAAACTGGGAATTGAAGTGACAGTTCTTGAAATGGTAACTAATGTTAGCAGTTAACGCCGTATCCGACTTTAGTTTGGGTTTTATCTCGACTTATCCGACGTTAATGCTATGTTCCTGATACTAGTCTCTTGTACTATATCTAGCATTGTCAATGGAGTACAGTGAGTGATAAGTAAGGGTTTTAGCACTCACTCTAATCTACATTTAGTTATATATATATATATATATATATATATAGTAAATCATAATATTGATAATAATAACAAAACTAATAATTATTTATTAATATTATTGTTATTATTATTATTCTTGTTGTTAATATTGTTAGTATTATTATTATTATTATTATTATTATAGTCCTGAAATGTTTGCCCTTCAGTTTCCATTTAATTCACATAGTCATATCCAATTAAAAACGTCTGTCCTATAGAGCTGATGTCTGAACAAATGCTACTTAAAGTGTTGCTGTTTAACTTTCATTCATGTGTACACAAATAAACGAGCGAAGCCATCTTCAGTGAAAGATGGCAGCAACAACCTTCACACGTGAGGACCAGTTGTTATTTGGGAGTACGGACAGTTGCTCACCCGGACAGTTGCTCATCCGGACAGTTGCTCACCCGGACAGTTGCTCACCAAGCAAATGAAAAAGTGGGCACTTGCTCACCCGTGAATTTTTAATGAGAAAAAATTAAAATAAATAAATGATCTCTAATTCAGAAATATATTTCTTAGTATCCTATTACCTATATAATTATTGGGATGAAGATTACCAATTATTAGGAAATTAAAGTTCAGAGATTATTTTATTTTATTTGGTGAGCAAATGCCCACTTTTTCATTTGCTTGGTGAGCAACTGTCCGGGTGAGCAACTGTCCGGTGAGCAAATGTCCTACACACGTTATTTGAACCCCGGTCCCAGCGATCTGTGCCCGACTGCGTTACCACAGAGGCCACGGTTTGTGCAAACAAAATGCCGTTGTATGTACTTAACGTAAACCCTAGTTACCGGCAACTAGGGAATAATAAATCTTTCTGAAAGATTAGAACCTTTGTTACTCTAACATTAAACTTATGACTGTAGTATCATGGAAGGGGGGGGGTTGTAAGAGCCCCCCCCCCTCCCAAGATCCAGCTGTACGCTGATTCAAACCACACTACAATCGGCATCGTTTTACAGTCACGTATTTACGTCAGCGTATACTTCGCTACAGCTAGGACAGGCAGCAACCCGACCTAGCAAATGCTGCTCCCGAACGGCGACCTTCCGATCGGGATCAGTTAATTTAGATATCGAATCGTTCAGCGAGCGAGATTTATGCCGGTAAGGACTTGACACTGGATCGAGTTCGGGTCTCTCTCTCTCTCTCTCTCTGTGTGTGTGTGTGTGTGCGTGTGCGCGTGCGTGCGTGCGTCACTACTACAACTCTCCGTGAACTGGCAGCTAACTGGGTACATTAAGCGATAATATGGATGAACGTGACTGATGTTAAGAGTTCCGGAATGCAGTCCGCGATAAGCTTTAAGGCGTCAATATAAATAGACCTTCTACGAGTCGATTAACCGGAGAGGTGTACAATATCTTGTTTGGGGGAGGGGGGGGTCGATCTACAGGCGATCGGTATGTGCAGACAGCGCCCCCTGTTGTCTTAAGTACGCCGCCCTCTCCTGTACCGTTTGTACCTAGTCGAAATTCAGATGACGTCATTGTCACCAAAAAAAGACAAAAGGGAACCTTCAAACTTTACCAGAACTCGGGAAAATGTACATACAATTGAATTATCACACGCGCACACACACACACACTACTCCGTGCGTCAACACAAAAAACACGCACTCTGTAATAGCCGATGTCTAAATAAAGGCACCAAAGAAGTTCCGAATGTACATCGTGTACATCGTGTACATTGTGTACATTGTGTACATCGTGTACATTGTGTACATCGTGTACATTGTGTACACCATGTTATACTAACGCGACATTATCCAATAAGTCTCGTCATAACTGTCTAGAGGTTGTTGGTCGTACGATAAACACAGTAGCCATGACGCAACACTCGTCAACGATACAACGTCAACAATTATTGTGTAAAACGCCAACAGCGCCCCACAGCGAGGGTTATACACTGACGCCGGTGTCCAGCGACGGTATAATCCGGAAGAACGGGGTAATGTGTGTGTGTGGGGGGGGGGTTTGTGGCGGTCGATCGAAAGTCGGTCGGTGTATCCGGAAGTGGCTGATTAAATAATTCCGGCGCTGCTCCGGAGCTGAGGGCCTCTCGAAGGGCGATAATCTAATGAGAGAATTTAATCGGTCTAATGGACTTAATGGGTCCACGGTCCAGAATGGGCAGCCGTCATTGGATGCCATTAGTTCGAAAGTGACGGCCGACAATGCCACGTGACGCTCGGCTTTCAGGATCGAGACGATAGCGATCTAGACCGGCACAGCCTCCTCCACAACGTCGGCAATTCGCTAGGGGGCGTGGTGGTCGGTGTCCCGCGGTGTCGTACAATGCCGTTTGTCTCTGCCGGGTGGCTCCATGACGTTGTTTATATTACGAATACAATTTAGTGCCATTATGTCTTCATTAAGGGACAAAGCGATTAAACATGGCTGCCCTATCAATATATCGTCACCAGGGGACGCTACGGTGGACACGGTAAACAGGTCAGAATCAACCTCCCCCCGCAGGGTATTTACGTTGTTCCGGAGCGAGAATATCCCAGGGGATATCATATATCCAGAAGACTCGCTAATAATGAATATTTACCGGAGGACTTCCATGGTAACGCTGCCGCCCGGAAGTCTCTAGTGACCCAGATTCGAAGCAAAGGCTGTTTGTGAAGTTCCGGTATGCGCTACGAAGGAACAGACGCGACCGAAACTGGATCCTCCTCGAATATGGCTGTTTTTCTGGATCGCGGGATATAGACGCAGTAGTGTTAGTTCCGGTTATTTCCGTATGACAAATCGTTTGACGACTAGCCCTCGCCCAGATCCCGGAGAAATCCCCCCAAGGGCATTCTTAATAGAGATCACCCTTCCGTATGTAAACGTCACAGAAGGCACGACCTTTGTGTAAACACGTCGGATTCATCAATGGCACTTGTTGTTGGTAAACAAAGTTTTGAAATCCGCACCCAAATACGATAACTGATAACTGACTCGTGACGACATCAAAGGAAAACCTGCTCCAGATATGCCAGAAATTTTACATTAAATTCTAAACCACAGACTTAATTAATATATTCTTGTAATGCATTTCCCATCCTAAAAATAATGATTTTGCTCGTATACAGTTACATGGACTGATGGAGGCTTTCTTAAACAAAATTTGCCATGGCGCCTCTCACAGCAGGAATTCAACATTGATCAGCGTTCCCGCAGGATTTAAAAATCGAATTCCCTGTATTTTCCCTGTCTTATTTAAGATATTTCCCTGTGTATTGTGAGCGCAAAAATTCTATGTTGAATGAACTCTTTTTTTAGTTAAGCTGCCTTCATCCGGAGTACGGAGTTGCTCACCCGGATAGTTGCTCACCCGGACAGTTGTTCACCGGACAGTTGCTCACCAAGAAAATGAAAAATGGATACTTGCTCATCAGTGAATTTTTAATGAGAAAAAATTAAATGATTTTTAATTCAGAAATATATTTCTAATATCCTATTACCTATATAATTATTGGGATGAATATTACCAATTATTAGGAAATTAAAGTTCAGAGATAATTTTATTTTATTTGGTGAGCAAGTGTCCACTTTTTCATTTGCTTGGTGAGCAAGTGTCCAGATGAGCAACTGTCCGGGTGAGCAACTGTCCCACACTCCTCCGTCCACCCCTTAATCCTTTAAATTATTAATGCTATAAATTAGGAACGAAGGCATATAAATTCCCTGCGCTTTCCCTGCATTTTTCCAATTTTTTTAATTCCATGCAGGGAAAAAGTCAAGTAATTTTCCATGGTTTCCCTGTGCTGTGGGTGGTGCCCGGTAATAAAATCAGGAGGAAAAGTCACAATTTTGGCTATATAAAAAAGTTACAGGAAAAAAGGCACAGAAAAAAATCACAGTTTGGTATCGGAAAGAAAGTCAGGTAATCAAACATGTAAATATTCAAGTTTGTCATAATTTATTTAAGTACCATTAACAACTAAAGTAATAAACAGAAAATAGTTTAAATTAATTATTAACTGGTAATAGATATGACTTGTACGTGTTGACATTGTCATGTTTCTTATTTTCCTGTGACTTTTTTCCTGTGACTTTTTTCCTGTGACTTTTTTCCTGTGACTTTTTTCCTGTGACTTTTTTACCTGTGACTTTTTTTACCTGGAACCGATGAAGCAGAAGGCGTATCCCGCTCTGAGGATCTACTCTTCACGAGACTCCTCTATCTTGTCAAGTTCGTTGATCTAAACAAATACACGTACACCTTTAATTAAACTGAATCGATGTAAACACTTAGTTAACCGAGGAATAGGATGGCGTTTATTAATCATAATAATACATAGCGCCAGAACTGAGGTGCTGTACAATATTATTATCCCCGACTCGGATCTGCTTCAATCCACCTCAAATCCCAACCGAGCATACAACGCATGCTGCCATTATATACGCAAGGCGTTACTCAAACACCTTACGTCCTGTCAGGTTCTCTTTTTTTATGGATGAGTGAATCAGTCGCCATTGCAGCTCATTGAGCATCGAACCCGCGACCCTTCGTCCTATGCTCTAACTAACTGCGCCATCACGGCTCGACATTAATATCAATTCCAGAAGAAGAAAAAAGACAGAACTTTAAGGAAATCAGATGAAAAAACCGGGTGTAGGACAGTTGGTCATCCGGACAGTTGCTCACCCGGACACTTGCTCACCAGTGAAGTTTTAATGAGTAAAAAAGTGAATTTGTAATAAAAAATTAATTCATATTTAATTCAGGAATTTATTTCTTAGTATCATATTACCTATTATCCTATTTTAATGAGATTATTTTATTTTATTTTATTAAAATAATTATGTGCATTTTTTCTCATTAAAAATTCAATGGTGAGCAAGTGTCCACCTTTTCATTTGCTTGGTGAGCAACTGTCCGGGTGAGCAACTGTCCTACAGCCGAAAATAAATACACTAGAACTCCGTTTTTGCACTTTTAATGCACTACGAAGAAATGGAATTGTTTACACTTACAAGCACTATATAACTGATCCGACCACTTAATCTATACGTACCTCCCCCCCCCGTGCAAGCATTATGTTGATTGTTTACGCCGTCCTTTATCAATTATCGATTTATTAAAAGGAGATTATCGAAATGGGGACCTTCTACTGACGGTGGAAGTCGGATCGGATGCGGACAATGATCGTAGATAATCACCCCCGATCCAGAACAGCTATCCGGAGACGCAGACGCTTTTAACGCGACAACAGGCCAATCAATGAGACTCCTCAATGACGGCTATATCTAACCGACTCATTGTAACAAGCCACACTATAAACAAGGTGCTCGTTACATAATAGATTAGAAGAGATAACTCGACGACTATCTATCCGTGAACGATTGATAGAAGTAATTCTATCTTATCTACGCTATACAGTCTATCGGGATGAGTAGTTGTTGATGATGCTGATGAGTTGATATATGATTGATTGTTTAATGCCTGCTCGGAGCCGACTAGAGAGCGAGGGGAGTCGGCCGTGATTGCAACTCGAGGCATTGCGGCGCAAGCGCGCGTTGCATTGTGGGATGGAGTTGCCCCGTGTATGGTATTGTATGATTGGCGATGTAACTTTTCTTTTTGAGATGATTGTGGATGATTGAGTAACGAAAATTGGTATATTTATTACGATAAACCATATATTAATCGAGTTTAAAGTGGTCGATGCCATCTTCCCCCACCCACACTCTCTTTCAGATACCAATGTTCCCTCAATCGCAAGATAAATACAACCATACTCCGCGTAGTATGTATAATACTGAAATTCAGCATCTGGGCATTCTGCATTTTTGCTGGTGTACTCAAAAATATAATTCCCAATTAAACTTCTGTATCTCAATATTAAAGTCATCATCATTTGCTCACCCGGATAGTTGCTCACCCGGACAGTTGCTCATCTGGACAGTTGCTCACCAAGCAAATGAAAAAGTGGGCACTTGCTCACCAGTGAATTTTTAATGAGAAACAAATTATGATTTTTAATTCAGAAATATATTTCTTAGTATCCTCTTACCTATATAATTATTGGGATGAATATTACCAATTATTAGGGAATTAAAGTTCAGAGATTATCTTATTTTAGCCGACTAATATAATCATGTGTATTTTTTCTCTCATTAAAAATTCACTGGTGAGCAAGTGTCCACTTTTTCATTTGCTTGGTGAGCAAGTGTCCCGGTGAGCAACTGTCTCACGCCAGACCAGATGAATGAATTCAAAATCCCAGTCGCTTTGAACCTCAGCGCGTCAGCTTGGATTATCGAAATGAGCCATACTCGTGAAAATGGTAATAGTTCGTAGTGTTTGTGCAGGTAGACATACAACAATACGAGCACGAATAATAGTCTTCACTAACTGAATCAATTCCATAAACAAACCGACTACGCGCGCGCTACCGCACCATACATACATGCGTATAAGTTAAACCACACACACATAGACAGATCTACCGCAACACACACATGCGCATAACCTAAACCACTCGCGCACAAACAGACAGAGCAAAGGCAAAATACACACATGCGCATAACCTAAACCACACACACACACATACACAAACACATGCACACACACACGCGCGCGCACACACACACACGCGCATGACCTAAACCATACACACATGCACGTACATAGCTACCGCAACACATACATGGACATCACTACACACACACACACACACATAGAGAGAGCGCTTCCGCAACACCTACACATGTGCACTACCTAAAACACACACACGCACATACACGCACACACACACCTACAACATAGATGCACACACACGCAAACACAAAGAAAATCAGACCAGGATGTTTTTACGGTTAAAATGGTATAAATCATTCGCAGGCAATCAACATCCACATCAGGTATCGTGGCCGAGGTAATTACAAGCAAATACGAACTACTCTCGGCTCTTGACTCCCAAAACTAAACAGTGTACGTAACAAGAACGAGCCGATATGTAGCCCTGAGCGACAACGAATTAAACTCCCAAAGATCAGGATAGTGTCTGGATAATTAGTTGTGTCTAATTGACTCATTAGAACTAGTTTAAAATAGAACCGATCTTCAAAGGTAGTACTGGTGTAAACACAGTCCAATAAACGGCACTCTGAACCGACTGTAAACATATAATGCGGGGCGATAATTGGTCTGAGGAGACTTATGAGTACTTATGAGTAGAAATGAGGCGTTCTTCTGCCGGCGACGATGAGGATCGTTATCTTTGGTCGTCAGACGCGCATGTATTAAGCGACTTTAGCTAAAAACGACTCCTCACCAAATTTTTGGAACGTCTCGCAATACTCTCTCTCTCTCTCGCAGCAACGTATCGCTTGTGACGACACACACACACACACATACACACACACAGACTGTGTGTGTGTCACCCAATTCCAATATCTCCCATGCGACATGACGTATCCCGGTTCTTTCTCAAACCGCCGGCCCTCCTCTTTCATCATCTCTCCGAGAAACACCTCAACCCTCCCCCCATCGTCCAACCCCACCCGGTCGCCTTCCATTCCAGAGTTCTCCCGTCTGCCACATTTCCCGGATTGTTTTATATAATATTTATTCCGATTGCGGTACAGCGACGTGCCGGAGTATAAATCCTGATTCCATTCGTCTATAAAGCGATGCCGGTGATAGGCCACTCGTATGACAGTTAATCAACAACGGCACTTTACCTTCAATCACTCAGTAATTGTGTATACAAGCTCCGCTAATGTATCGCGGTGAACCTAATCTCACCTCTTGAAACGTCTATCCTGTCCGCCCGGAGCGCCGCTATCGCCCGGGGCTCGTTTTTGGCTCGCAGCGCCGCCTCTCGGCGAGAATTGATAACCGCAGAGGTCACGTGAGACATTACGGGGCACTTAGCGAAGCTTATCCGAGAAAAATGACAACAAAATCGGTTTAAACGCGCCCACGGGACCCGGTCCCCGATCGCGCCCGTGCTCCGAGCCCGTGACTTCCGGTTGCACATCCCGCCGGTGGCGCCCCCTGTATTCCCATCCATCGACGCAGCGATGCGGTGATCGAGCAGGACACGGACGCCAGAAGCGGCCAATGGACTGTGATTAGCCAGTCGACGGCCGAGAGACATTTGCTGTCCGAGCGGTGATCGATCACGTGGGGAGAACGTACGCTGTGGACACGGCCCCTATAAAGGCTTACCTCACCGGAGCTTGACGCCTCGAAGCGTGCGTGTAAAAGATACGACGTTTGGCGGCGACACGGTTGTTAAGTCTGACGGATGTTGGCGGGTGTTGGCGGCGGCGTAGCTCCTTAGGGGACCATCCCACGATAGGTGGTCGTCGGACTGGGGTCGGAGGGGTCTTGCCACCGGAGCCGCGGAATGATATGTCTAGTAGCTACAACACATCAAACTCAGCTTTGAATTAAACCCCCACCTAAAAAAATTATAAATAAAAGCGTTGGTCGACTTAATACCAGAAACATTTGCTTGTAACCACACAGAGGCGCCACATAATTCTGAACAACACACACACATATGTGTTGTGCACATGGAACTAGTTTCAAACATAAGTTGATAGAAATCGATAGAAATGTTTATATTTGCGGTACTGCGGTTTACATTCCGTCATAACGTTAGGCAATATTTGTCGCGGAACGGTGACGCCTATACAATAATGTCATAACGTAACCAACAGTTCATTTTCCTCTCCAAAATAGGAAACAAATATGAATTACTAAGATTACAGCTCCAATTTGCACCGAATGTACGAGTACCAAGGAGACAAATCCCACAAACGCGAGTATGAGTGGGATTTGATCCCAGTAGCTGGAGGCTTTGCAATGCAGTCCTCTAAACGCTGCCACATAATAACCCTTTAATTACATGATGGCCGATGACATACCTGTACAAGATAAAAGCTCTTACTGTGTACAGTTCATTAGCTTTACTGTCATTAGTTTGCGCCCACTACTTGGCTGACAATTGCCACGGTAACGCAACTTGAAGATTAAAATACAAATAGCCTCCGAATATGCTCAACATCACTTATAACGACCGGAAAACTAACAAGTCGGCGAGGGACCAAAAGTTATGGACATTATGGAAATACTTAAAAACAGAAAATGGACATGGGCAGGTCACATCAGCCGCAGAATGAAAATAGATGGAGTGCAGCACTGCGAGTTTGGACACCCACAGGTGGCAAAAGAAATCGAGGAAGGCAACGAAAAAGGTGGAGAGATGAACTAAAACAGTACTGGGGCAATGTGAACTGGTATATGAGAGCAAGAAACCGAGACATTTGGAGGCAACATGCTAAGGCTTTCGTCCCGCAGTGGACTGATTAATGGCTGAAGACGACGATGAACCTGTCCAAGCTATGATTCCATGCCGCAGATAATCATCCACCAGTCAAAAGTTTTAAACAAACTCAAAACATTAATAATTCATCTACCATCGAACTCGTACATTCAAAATTGTGATTGTCAGAGGAAAGTGATACTCTGTCTAAAAATGATAAAACATATGTTCCTATAAATATATTCCCAGTAAATGCAGATTCTTCTTTCTATGATGAATCTTTCAGGTGTTACTGTGATCCACAGTTGGCGGATCATCACCGTCGGCCAAATGGTGCTGCACGATTGGGGGATCCCTGAATCGTGCGCCCTTCTGGGGATAGGACCACGGTTTGCCGATTTGACCATTGGCATAAATTAGATTACAAATTATGTAATTGTTTGGTTAATCGTACAACCACTGGCCACTGCCCACTTGGCCAAACACCTAATCATGTCATTAAATATTGTATGGCAATCGAGTCCGTACTCAACAGTAACAAACTTGTTAACAGTGCTCATGATCAACAAATATTACTTGTGCAATTAACGCCAATTGGCGAACACTGCCACCTTGGCCTAATCAACGCTCACCTAACTTTATACAGGATTTGTCAGAGCCAGCATTGTTAACTAATCAAATACAATATTTGGTAATCGTGTTGCACGTTTGGTGGATCCCTGAACCGTGCGCCAATCGGCGATCCCCCGTTTATCATACCGAGCGGCTGGCCAATAGTCCTGCACGATTGGCCGATCTATCAATCGTGCGTAATATAACCATTAAAGCTGCCAGAATGTTGTTACATGTGTATATTGCTTCTTCCAATACGACTCTGACATGTAACATATCCTGTTGATTTACATATGTCCTGTAAATGTTGATTTCCAACTTTCTATTTCATTACGCATATCAGCTTTCTGTTCCCGTTGCTTACAAGTATCGCTTATTGCCTTCTGATTTTGTAAATCTCTGGCGCCACCATCTTATCACTTCCACGTCGAAAGAAATTTCTGCGGATAATCCACGGTGGCAGTGATGGTGCTGCTCGACTCGTGGTATTCAACCGCGTTTTACTCAAAATTTATAGGGCAATCAGTCAATCAATCATACAAGTTTATTTTTATAAGGAAATCCTAGCGTTGTATAAATTACTTTTGGGTACATTTGGTTTTGTATACTCTCAAACAACTTATATACACACTCGTACAACTTGAATCTAGTTTCCATGGAGAACGAGAAGTTATTAAAACCTTATCGTGTTGGTTAAGAAGGCTAGCTATATAAAGAACGATATGTACAATTTCACTTCGAAATAGTCAAGAACTGTAAGTGTGAAGGTTTACAAGAGCTACACAATAGGTTTAACCAAACAAATACTAATTGATATTAACAATCACCTGAACATCTCGGTTTATATATGATATAACTAGCCCACGTTGAATAAATTATGTTGTTCTTCATTTAATTTGTTACCGAGGTCCAGGCCTTTGTTACATCTCGTATAGACTATTGTTACTCTCCGGTATATGGCACTTCTAATTATAACATCAATCGTCTAGTCCAGGTCGCTTAGTGATAAATATTAGAAAGTTTTATCATATCGCCCCAATTCTTTAAAAACTATATTTGCTACCTGTTGGTGTATCTATTCAAGATTTTACTAACAACTTATACATGTATCAATCACATGACACCTGGATACCTGCGTGAACTGAATATCCGTGTGAAGTAGTGTCCATTAGTAAGTAATCCCGAAAATTCGGTACATCCAGTCAGATACTATTGCAAATACCCGTGTCACGGCTCAAGTCATATGGTGATTGTGCGTTTAGTGTTGCAGCCCGCACTTTGTGGAATAAGTTGCCTATAAAAAAAGACTAGTCTCTTAAAACATTTAAATCCGTTCTAAAACTTACTTCTTCATAGAGTAGACATCAATGCTGGAAAACTCGAGATGAAATCAGCCCTAAGCGACCTCCAAAGGTAATGAAGCGAATTCAAAGATGAAATAACCTTCAGATATGCCCACACCCGAGATTCGAACACGGGTGGTAGTGATCTGTGGTCCCAAAAGCTATCGTTAGACCACGGAGGCGCAGTAATAATACGACGAAAGGAAAATATATTTTGGAGATGCCAAGAAAACGGCGAAACAATCATGTTTGCTATTTACAGATATATAGTATCTTGTACTATGTTTTTATGGTCAATGGTTCACCTTCTGTGTTGTATGGACCATGTAGAGATTTATTTACATGACTGCAATAGACATTGAACGAAGTGAAGCCCATACCTGGGGAACTGCATATGGTGTAGGAGACAACAAACATTTTCAATTCTTTCTTTCAAGGGTGGAACCATTGCCAAAAATCGATCGATAGTCACCAAGAAATAGAAAACAGCAGGTGCGAGTTAAAAAACGTAGTTCTGACAGTGTAAATGTTTAGAAACAGGAATTTAAATAGTATCTACTGTAGATGTATTATTTAACCGAAACCAATTTGTAGACGTCAAATGCTGTTATTAAAATATTTTTTGTTTGTACATATAAATATTTATATTCTTTCACAACTGGAACAAAATTGTTCCTTTCTTTTGGCCACCACTCTCTGTGTGTGTGTGTTTGTGTGATTTGTTTGCCACACCTGTTGATTACCCTGTCTGTATGGCATTACTTCTGAACAACCTCTGTGGTGACATGTTATGTTGTGATGATATTTCCGTAATGTTTCATGGACAATGGCTATTATTATGGTTAGTACAATATCTATTTTATATTCTGTGATATGTAAGGTTTAGCATGCGCAAATTATATTCCCCCAAACCAGTTGTATTGGTCAGTATTTTGACTGCAAAGTGAAGCTGTATTTACTGTATAATGTGGGCTGTGTGTGGGAGTCATGCTAGTTACTTAGGCCAAAGGGTATTAATTCTGTGTTGAGGGTAAATTTATATGTTTTGACACTTGGCATCAAAATGATTAAGTGGTTGTGTAAGATAGTTATATATATGGAGTGGAATATGACGGATATTAAGGGCATTTGAATTATGAATATTGAACTGGACTAAGTAATATTGCATACTATTTTGGTGTAACATGTACTTACGAATCTACTAGTATTTACTGAAATGTTGTACTTGTTATTCTATGTATTTGAGTGTGAATGATCTTAGGCCAAACATAATTAAATGTAATGTTTCTTGAGTAATGACTAATTTAGTAATTTTTTATTTTATTTTTAGTTAATCGTTTCTGTGCTTCTGTACTTCTGAATAAACGCATTAACATGGCTATACAACGTCCTGCGTCTACTGTCTGAAAGTTATTTGTGCACAACATCCCTTGTCGCTACACAATTCGTGGAAATTAGTGTGGCACATGCAGACATTTCAATTCCGGAATTGATGGGCAATTCCAAAAATGGAATTGGAATTGATAAATGTGGAACTGAAGTTTACTACAAACAAAATTAAATCCACAAATTAATTTACTATTAAAGTCTTTAATTCAGAAACGTTTCTTCTATGACAATCCTACTTGGAATATAAACTACTTGAAGTAGGTATTCCAAGTAAGCACTCGGAGTAGGCACTTGGGCACATGCGTAATTTACTTTCATCAATGTGACAAGCCATGCAATTGTGAACCTTTTACTACAGCACCATCAAATATAATTTAAATTTTACATATTGCCTTATAATAATTAGAAAAAAAAAGATTTACTAAATGTGACAAGTTTGTAAAATACAGTTTATTTTGAAAAATGTATATATCACAGTAAGAGGACACGTTGCTATACTGACAATGGATAATTGATGAATAGAAATCATTGGCCATTAAAGCAGTTGTAGCCAGGTTACATCTAGAAACGGTATGGTGTTTGGTAACAATTTCTCCGGTGCGCTTGCCCCATTGGGACAAGCATAATCATGATGAATTAAACAATATTTGTCTTTTACCTGTTTTTTCAGGGTGATTGCGTTTCGTCTTGTAGATGGAACAAAATGTGTTCTGCTGCACCCAATAATTATATCCTTTATCATGTTGCGTGACACTCGATAACAGGAATAATGTTTTAAAAAGTCAGAAAAATCATCTAGTTTGGACCTTGGGCGAAAAATTCGTGACTGACGCCGTTAACTTAAGCGAAAGTTACAACACTTAGGGGTAATAGAAGTACCCCCAAAGTTAGAGGAAAAGAGTGACACTTTCAGGGACAATTTCGAAATAAAACGGTTAAATTATTTTAGGGGAAATTTAGGGGAAATATTTAGCACATAACTACCTGAGTAAAATGTTCCCCTGGGCCTCCGTGGTTTAGTTGGTAACGGGTTGGACCACAGATCACTACTATGAGAGTTCAAATCTCAGCGTGGACATATCTGAATGGTGTTTCATCTTTGACTTCGTTTCATTACCTTTGGAGGTCGCTCGGCCCATTTAGCCTACCATGTTAATAAAGTGGCCGTAAGATATCAATCATTAACCCTTGGGACTCTGATAAGTATGTCGTTGTCACCCGTAAAGACAGCCCTCGCAAAACATCACCAATGAAATGCATACATGCTTCCAGAAACAACAGATGATCACCTACCCTTCAAAAAACAGCTGTTCAATGAGAATATTGTTAAGCCCATACTGCTGTGAACATTACCTAGTTCAGTTTCACGTCAATAATTATAATATCTATATAAATATCAGAGAATGTTTGTTTGTCCGTCTTTTCGTAAAACAATTATAACAAAAGGGTCCTAAAGGGCGACCAACACGACATCGGTTGGGACTATGATATTTATTCATTAAAACCAGTTTTTGTTATTCTAAATCCTTAGTCATATGGGATGAACACCACCAATGTATCCCTCCAATAGAGCCAGCTGGAACATCTGTGATACCTGTATTATTTTAATAATTGTTTAGCTATAGTATTCTAAATAAATGTTCATGTGTGTAAGCAGGTGGTTACAATTTCTGAGTGAAAGAGGCGAAAAGCTATGGGATGTCAAAATATATTTTTGACCATGATCGAGATGCATCATTGCGAATCCTTCAGCAGCACTTGGAGGATAAGAAACCTATTGCCGAACCGCAGGTTACAGACTGGACAGAGCAGAGAACATGTATGTCATCCCACTGTGGTACTCGTACCCGTCAATTGTGGAGTACCTTGTGAATAGGCAAGTGGTCATTATCAGTGCAAGTGGTAAAGCATTGGGTATGCCTATCAAGCTGCCAATTGATTAAAACCTCTCGTGAAGGGACACAACTACTTTGCTTCTGGCAAAGTTGGAGATTTTGTTGAACTGTGATTCGTGTGGTGACACGCATATTCGGTGTGGAATCCTTGCACTGACGTGTGACACGGTATAAAATGGTGTTCTGGTGGGGAGTCTGGCCTGGTCTACAGTGCTTCATACCAGTGTCCAGCAGGGGCAGGAGGTAAGTGGCGGCTCTTCTGTTTACCATGCTTGACTATGTAACTGTAATGCACAACCCACGCTGTTGCACAAACAAGACACAGGTATGGCATCGTCCGAAAAGAGCATCAAAACAGGCCACAAAACCAGTTGTTGTTGATAAAAGTTTGTTAGAACTGTGGTGAGGAAGAGCCCCTTCAGGTCTCTAAGGATTACCATCCTATCGAAAATGTAGTCACGCTTGACACTACTTATCTGTTGGAGATCGAGCACCACAGTATGGGTCTTTGTTAGATCTTGGACAGCAGCACAGACACAGTCAGTTCTGAGGAAGATGACAATAGTAAAGATGTCAATTTAACACCAGATGAAATTGTCCTGCAGCCCCCTGCAGGTGACAGGATATGAGCAGCAGCATATTGAGGAGTCGGCCAACATCCGAACCCACAGTGGTTTAAACACCGTTGTGGACGCCTGACTGCAAGCAAAGCAAAACGCTACTGTGGGAAAGGCAATCCATTCTTTGTATTGCGGCCAGTCATCTGCTCGGCACCGCTAGTGAAACAAAACTCCGGTTACAGGGCACTGAGCACTGCAGTGCTCAAACATGCAAATGCTGCAAGAAAGCCTGTTGGAATTCGGGAATGTGGACTGTTGGTAGACATTGAGAACGGTCAGTTGGCTGCAAGCCCAGACAGAATTGCAACGATCGATGGAGAAGACACTGTTTTAGAAGTTAAATGTCTATCTCCCTGCAGGACATTGTTTCCACTCAGTACAATTAAGTTAAGGCAAAGCGAAAGTTGCCTCGAGTTCAAAATTATCAACAGTTGTGTTACTCTGAAAGAACCCCCCCCCCCAACTCTTAATACTACCAGGTACAAATGAATATGGCAGTCACTGCCCTCACAGTGTCATCTTATAATCTTCACATTATCAGAACATGACTTTTGCATTTGTAAAGTTGAATTTGAGAGGTTGTTCGGGGATAACATAAAAATACAAATGTTGGATTTCCAAGCATCATTTGTTGTAAATCTGATTTGTAGATAAATGGCATACATAGTGCGGCAGTAAACTACAATGTTTCGTGGAATAATTCCCACATTTTACAATGGTAAATATTAAGGTTTACTAGACCCTATTCTTCTTCCCCCGTTTAAATATCAGTTTACTGTCATTTACTACGAACACCGCATTATATCATGCTTTGCTATGTGTAGTTAATACCACCGTACCATGGTTTACAATGTTGAATACCGCACTTTATTATAATTTTATATGGTAGCGATGATGGACGATTAGTATATAATTATAATCCGATTTTAAGTTTTGGAATACTACACACACACACACACATATATACACCCTTACGTTTTAAAAATGTGGGGGGAGTTTAATGCAACATGGGCACGTGGGATGAAAACCATTTGGGTACAAACGCATACCCCCAGGAATATTTGAACTGAAAAGATGACATTTGCATCCTATTTAAAGTATTTATACACATAGTTTTACAGTGTAAGCATAATTAAATGTATGCATATCACTTATATCTGCAACATGAAAAAATAAGACTACAGAAATGCTTCGAACTGTTATTGATGAGACTCATTTTTATATATTCTATGGGCTTTCTTCTCTTTCCACATACTTACAGCTAACTCATAGTCAAAGTCAGTCACAGAACAATTTGATGTTTTAATTTTCATCTACACATTGAGGAATATTGTTCTTGTGCCCGTTCAGGTGAAGACCACCATTACACAATACCTGCCACTTATCAATAGGCCTGGAAGAAATTTCAGGGCCATCACATGCAATAAGCATCAAATCATGTAGATATTTTCCTGGCCAAGAGAGTTCCTCAACAAAGTTTTAAAGCTATTCAGAGGAGAACTTCATTCTTCACTCACCAGTGGATGAACAGATCAAGGTAGAAACACAAATATTAAGTTACCAAAAACTGCATATAATTCCTTCAGTAAAATATGAATACAGTTAATATGAAATAAATATTTATATTAACATAAAATGCACCAAAAAACAGTGATCAAGCAAATATACAGGAGTGGGACATAAATCCACCATATAAACAAGACCATGCGCTTTTATTTACTATAAACAAAGATAACTGGCCAACCAGGAGAGAGTATTTGAGTCACGTGATCATCATAATGCAAAATGGACGTTTACCAGCCAAAATCACCAGCCCACCAAACTCTCTCCCATCCTTCAAGCATGGTTCTTATATTGAGTAAATATTTATAACTATGACATTTTAAATGGCTACAACAGTAGATTTTGGCATTATTTCACATCAGGAAACTATCGGCTGATAAATATTTGGTGTTTATCATGACCCATTTTCTGCTGAAAATCAGTCCAAAATCCAGCCTACAACCGGGAACAGTGCTTTTTAGCGACCGTTAGTGAGGTATTGGCGCGGCTCTTTTAAATTATGACACCTTTTCCACAGCAAAGAGCTCCGAAACAGCGGAAAATCATTCTACGGAAAACGAACTTGAGACGACCGCTAATGTGACGGGGACATTGCTAATGCACACAAGACTTGCAATACTGGGTCATGGGATTTTATTCTGCGCCATGTGAAGCCCAGGGATGTTGTTATATTTTATGACATACGTTAAAATATCCGGCCTAGAAGCAGCACAGATCCCAGTACGCAAGACTTAGCACTGCTTAGGAACTGTTCACACAAAATATAACAGTGGCAGGGAGATCGTTAAGGCGCACAACACGTACAATATTTCGCCATGGGGTTTTATTCTGCGCCATGTGGGTTGCAAGGATATTTTTATTTTGCGCCATACGTTAAAATATCGCGGGAATCCCTGCAAAAACGCGCCCTAGAAGCAACACTATATACACATATAAGACTTCGAATATAAGGTTAGTCATAATGGTGTAATGGTTATTTTGTATTATTTTTGTGTGTGATAGCTGTTGTATTGTTTGACGTCATGTATCTTTTAAGTTTTATGTTGGTTCAAACATTGTTGCAGCATGTGTTGCATGTTTACATTATCCACTTCACATTATTTCACATACTTGCCTTAAAATATTTGTTGTTGTAGGTTGTTTGTATTGATGATTGGTGGTGTCATAATATCCTTAGATGACATGGAATGATGATCGTCACTCCTCAGTTTCAGATAAGGCTTTGCAGAATTTTACTGTCATAATAATTCAGGCACAAATAACACCTTAAAATAACTTGATATATATCTGTATAGAATTGAAAAATAAAAAGCATAAACTAGGCTTTCGATGGATATATAATACACGGCCTTGAAATTGGCGGATCGTTTTGTGATAAGGCCAGACTTAAAAATGGTATATAGAAGTTTGAAGTGTAATTCATGGACCAATGTTTCGTTTTAAATCAACTTTCCAGTGATATATAGTTTGTATGGTTTAGCTTTAATAGTGAAAATCACCCATCATCGCTATAGTGCCTATCACATTTTATTATGATTTGCTACAGCGAATAAATACTGCAGTTTACCATTACTTCCTACAGTGAATGTTATGCTTTACCACAGTCTATTATAGTGCATATTACATTAAACAAGGATGAATATCATGCTTTGCACTGGTTTAATGTAGTGAATATGTGTTATTAAATTTACTATTATTTACTACAGTAAACTATATGGTTATAATTCTGACTCGTCAGTCAGACATCACTTCGTGATTATTCATGCTCTATCAAAGGAGACCAGAAAAAGCCCACTCTTCCAGACTCCTGAAATAGGTCTAAAACTATATTCCAGTATGCCAGAGCTACTGTTTGGCGCAGTAATTGCCACTGCCTGATGCGTCCCATACAACTTTCTATATGAATTTGCACTCTGGCAATCGACACACTTTCCACTAACTTATGAATGTTCATTTGTTGTTTACAATAAAGGAACCAACACGTGATCAGTATTACACCTTTCCTACCCAGCCAATTGGCACAAGTCCACCCACGATCAGCTATGATACCATCACCGGACTCCATTAAGTCTCTTAGCTTCGACTGGTTTTTAATAGCATTGTGACTCTTGATCTCTCATACACTTCAAATTAATTTCCGAGGGTTAAAATAAAAATAATTAAAAGAAAATGTATTCAAAGTTGTTAAATTGTTTAATTGTGACTTTTCGCCCCCCTATATATATATATGTATGTATGTATATATATATAGTGTCTACAGGAACGTGAGCCGTACCTTTAGACCCGCAGTCTAAACGTATGTGAAGATGCGGGTGCACCTGCTTTTGTGAGGATGCGTGCGCACCTGTTTCTGAAACAATAATGGCGGAGTTAGTGTCTATCTTATCATTTACGTTTGTTGATTTAATTAATAAAACTACCCCGACATTTCACTACTGTACAACTTTAATCAATTAAACGGCTACAAAATTCCAATTTACGTTTGTTGATTTAGTTAATAAAACTATTCTGACATTTCACTTATCTACAACTTTAATCAATTAAACGTCTACAAATTTACAATACTTTTAAGTTTAAAGTCTAGGACACAGAAGTATGTCTGGTAGTTGTCGAGCTTCTGTATATCAGCACGCACGCGTGCAAAAAACTCACTACGTCTAGACCCCAGTACTAATGATGCGGCAGATTAATGCCATTAAAACTACAACTCGCGTAACCGGAAATCAAACCATGCGTATAATGGCTCACGTACGTTTATGCTACGTGTCTAAACGTACAACTCGAGTATGCGTAGCCACTACCATATTTTATATATATATATATATAATGTATAACCAGAAATAAATGTTATTTTTAGTCTTCACCCAAGTATTGGACCTCCTGACACAGAACATGATAAGCCAGACTTTCAGATCTCAAAAACATGGTTAGACACAAATAACATTAGAAACAAAGTGCTAAGAGCCAAGGTCTGGACAAAAAATTCCGAGGTCGACATTTTGAGTGGGAACCACTAAACAATCAGGTTTTCATATTATAAAGGATGACAACTAAACTGTTAGGCATCAAATCATATGTTATGTATGTGTTAAACAAGAACTTTTCCAAGTCAAATTTAAACTGTATCACCATTAAAATATATCAGACTATTCATGTTCTCAGCTGTTTTTGTTACACTGGTGCCATTTCTGTAGATAGGCCAGTATTCATGGGCAGTCGATCAAGATTGGGTGGTTCAAGAGTAGATTTGGAAACTGAAACAAGAGTATCAGTTGCAGGGCGTCGAGTGACAAGTGACTCTCAGAAAATAGGACCTTTTGGTGACAAAAAATTGAATTTTCCAATGGAAAATAGACATAAAATAAGAAGTATTTTAGTATTTGATAGCCCCCCCAACACCCAACACGATTCACCACCACCACCTTTATTTACAGTGTACAGTAAGGTCCAAAATAGCAGTCCACTTCAGAAAGTTTGTAATTTGGTATTTCAATTATCCCTTCGACGTATTGTATTATTAAATAAAAGTTTGTTTACAATAAATGTTTTGGGAAATTGTTTTAGTTTTCACAAAATTAGCATAAGTCTATACAACGAAATAATTGGTATAATATTCATATTTAGCTGAACTTCCTTGAGCAGGTCTCGTTTCGGACCTCGTTGTAAATATGCAATGCACAGTGTATGAATGTCAATGACAGCCTAATATCGTATTACTAATTACAAACGATCTATGTATAAAAGAGAATTACAAGAATGTATAAACAAGTCACAAATCCTTTTTTCTTCTATCAAGTGAACAAATTACTACCAACCATGACATTCTTTATATAATTAGCCAAGTAAATCTTGTACGTGTAATAAACAATCAACTTGCATTATACCCGAACTACATTTCTGGGTCATCATAATATGCCTTCATGATGTTCTAGGCTTCTTAAGAGATGAGTAATTTTCAGTATTATCCTTGGATTTCGTTTTTGTTGCAGTTTATTTCGTTCGAATAACCCTTTCCAGCAATTTGTGTGTCTAGCTGTCGAATGATCATTGTTTCTCCCTGATCTTGTCTATTCACTTCATGGCTTCCACTCGCTTGGTGGCCACATTGACAATTCGCTTAGAAACAGTAGAACCAAAGATAGCATCGTGCAATTTGACTTCCTTTCATGCCAGAGTTCCGTCACTCTTGCACAGTGAATGCTTTGTTTCAAGAAGCTTTGCTTTGTTTTTTCTCTATCCGATCAGTTTCTTCTCTCATTCTTCTAGCCCACTCCTACTTTTTATCAACGTACATACCTGACAGGCAACTTAAACTCTTACGTGACTGGAATGTTCTGTGGCTTATGATGAACTGGATCATGAATGCACACTGCCTCCTCCAAAGCACGCAGTTCAATGATTGTGGGCTCACCAAGTGATGCCCTGTTCTTGGTGACGACAGGGGCGTTGGTGAACAGGCTTCGCTCAGATTCATCATCCGTCTGTGCAAAGATGAGACCGGGATGGGTACCAATTGATTCCCTCTACAGACTTCAGTTGGACAACATTCCAATAATCTTCAAACAATTCGAATGCATGCTGAATGGCAGATCCGACTTCACCAAATCCTCAACAATGCTAATCTTGTGTGATGCACTTGTCCTACTTAAATTGAAGCTGGCCACAATTTTAATGTTTGGAAATATTGTTTTGGAAGATACCACCTACGTGATCAACGGTGCATAGACTGAATATACAGTTTGCCATCCAGGATATGTCCGGCACAAGATGACCATCACTGTAGTTAATGGTCTCAAGCTTTACAGTTTGACTTGGATCACTGCTCATACTTGTTGAACTGGCTGAGAAGAACAACTTGCTTTGTGTATCATCTTGAAGATATTTGGTGTATTGCTTGTGAATGCTGCAATAGTTATTGTTAACTAGCATTGTCACACTTTATCTCAGTATCACATGATGTGCTGAACTTGGTGGGCCTTCGAGACATTGTAAATGTTAATAATCTACAAGATCACCAGTGCTACAAAGCATACTATGACACACTACTAAGCACTGCAAATACCGAATTTAACCTCTACGCTAATATATTTTGAATTTTGAGCCCACTAGAAGCATTCTGAGGCTCCATTTAAGGGAAGAAACTTTGATTTAATTAGGACAAATTCTTTTATGATCACTATTCCAACAAAACAAATCTTTTATCTTTCAAGTTCATGTAGGACTACATAGCTAGTGCTGAATGATTTTGTATTTGATGAAGTTTGGTATGTTGTTCATTACTAGGTATTACAAGGATTTTTTCCATCATGTTGCACAAAAGAAACAATATATTGAGTTTTCATTAAACTTTTATTACAATATCAAACTGTGTTACTCGAGATTCATAATATCCAACTTCAATATACATGAATTATAATCTGAGGTCAAATAAATTCTATAACAAATAACTTGTAGATCATATCACTGTCTTTTGTCACCAAAACGTAACAACCTCTCAGCACCAGAATATAATATGAGAACTAAAAGGGTAGCACAAACATATCATAATTGCAACCAAATGATCACACAAGTAGAGACTTAGCACCAAAATAGAGCATCTTATATTGCAATCATACCATTCATAGCGTCAAAATGTAACAACTAAAACTCAGAACAAAAATATATCAACTAAGAATAATAGCTAATATGACCTTCAACACTGTAATACGTGATTATCCCTTGAACCCAATCTAGTTATGAACTCTATATACACTAGAAGTTGTACTAAACATAGTAATATCGTGATCATCAAAACTAGAGCATGTGCTGCTTACCAGACTGGTGTAGATAGGAAGGGGCATGGATGATGATGATGACGATTGATGTTTTACGGCCACTTTGTGAACAAGGTAGGCTAAGACGAAACAACCTTCAGATATGCCCACGCCGAGATTCGAACACGGGTGGAAATGATCTGTGGTCGAACACGCTACCGCTAGACCACGGAGGAGCCCTGGGAAGGGGCATGGAATCATTATTACATAGTTTTATTTAAATCTAAGAATGCATCTACTGAAGGCGGGAATTACATTAACAGACCTGACACCATTTTAATTAATGATTGCATTTAACTTTAATTTTGCTAAAACATCTCATTTTTTAAACCAGAAAACTGAAACAAAAATTTAAAAACAAACTATTTTCTCGTATAAAATTCTTTAGTGGCCGATAACTGCCTCATTTTATTTTTTGCGGAGATATTTATCGACTACACCGGGACTGTGACCTTGAAAGGTCAGGTGTCCAAATGCCCGTTTCTAGATCTTAGTTCTAATAGTGCGAATGGGCTTAACCATAATTTTTGTTATCAGTTGATGTAGATGATTATAAATATCTTTGATGGATGGTACCTTCTTAACGACATGCGTTAATGGCCATTTTACGTGATGTCACTTTGATGACAGATAGAATAAAACGATTTTACTTCCGGTTCCATTATTTTCGCTCAAATCAAAATACCCGCGAGTAAACACAAGAGCTCAGCTTGTCCGGTGACGTCGTTGGCTATTTAAAACGAAAAAAAAACAAAACATAAGTACTTGTTTAAAAAAAAAGTGGCCGATAACTAACTCCGGCTCTATTAAATAAATACAACAACGGAAATATATTTCTTATGAAATATGCATTATACATACATCTAAGCTAACTGGGGATGCTCTCTGTTTGATACTATACCCCAATGTCTTCAAATAACAGTGGTATTGATAGATTTGTTACCGTAGCCCAACAAAACAACGTGCATCATATTATAATTGTAGGTTTCCGCGGGAAATTCTCTCAGAAATGGTAGCTATAAGCTGCGTTGTCATTGGTCAGAAGATGTGATTTCTAGGGCAACAACCAATGAGAGGACGTGTTAGAAAGATACATGGATTGATGTTTTGTTCATGTCTGAGCTGTCGGCTTATGTGTCAAAATAAATGTCCCTCAGGAATGTTCTTAGGACCGTAAAAAACGCGGGAAACTGCGGATCCGCGGGGAATTATCACCACTGAATGAGAAAGTAAACGATTCAATTTAAAACAATTGTGTCTCGGATATATAGCAAAGTAAGCTATACACATGATTCATGCAATGTTAAAACTATTGTCACAAGGCATATATAAAATCAATTATTGCTCAAGGAATGTTTGATTATCTCAGCTTCTAAGTTAAGATTCAAAACATCATGCAGCTCAGATCAAATGTCTCGGAAGCTATTACCCATATTAAAATAATAATTACATCTTATTATTCCACTTACACAATAAGATATCAAACGGCACATAAAACACTTATCAGACACCGTTTTCATGCTGATGACATAATTTTATCACACAACAACAGCATATCGCTAAAAATAGGAACAAATTGGAATTGGTCTGAAAAATAGGAACAAAAAACTTGACGCCGTGCAGTTCGCAAGGCGTTTGGATTTTCGTACATTACTTGGTACCTACACCTAGAAAGCCCGAATGAGAAAAGAAGCTTTCCTACAATACTTGACCTTCTAATAAAGGCTACGATAAGTTATTCTCACATGCAAGATGAAAAGTGAGTGATTTAAGTCTCATCTTGCTCTGATTGGTGTTATTTTTATTTTTGTCCTGGAAACCAACACACATCAATGTGTACGTATGTCATATTATACATGTTATCAAATGCAAATAATAATATATTATGTTATCACAATAATTACATAAATGGAGCAATTGGACCTAATTCCACGTAACTTTGTATGAATATCAACTATGTTCTTCCACAGAAGCCTAATCTGGCACATTAAAGCAGGTTTGTAAATCACAGGGCACAATATGTTGCCTACCCAGCAGGAAACCATTACAAAATAGTGTTTACCGTAATACTGGACACAGCTAACAACATGAATTCTAAATTATCAATGCCAACTTCACTAAATATTTTCCATGCTCATTAGTATAAACACGCGCACCTACTCGGATTCAAAACATGCGTTCACCAGACATGTCACCGATCTTACACGGTCACTGGGAGGGGTGGTCGGAATTAGAACTAAACATTGTACTGGCACCTAACATTGGCTCCATCACACCACCCCCTTTCAACACATCTTTTTGGTAGTAAGAAATCCCTTTTCCGTTTCATAATTTAATTCCCAAACTGATATATCATGCCCAGATAGACAGCACGAAAACGGGGATACTGGTTTATGTAAGATGTAAATTGTAGGTAATCCGAATTAGTTTCCTCCATACCTTTCTTCGATATTTTCAGATGCAATTCACTGTTTTATTTACGTTAATGAAATTAACTCTTCGGTTGTTTTTATTAGTATGAATAAAACATTTTATTTCAATAGATCCAATTGAGTAGTTTGTGCGCGCGCGTACATACCTGCATATGTTTGTGAGTAATACAGTAACCGAATGGTCATGTACGTAGTGATGAAAAAGTGAATAACTATTGCTGAGAATTCATATTTGGGAGCACGTTTTATTTAAAGTTTTGACGATTTCATTTTACTTTCATCAAAATGTACTTAATCTGATTGACACATACAGAATTGATGGATCGACATTTTATAATGGATCTACAGTTAGAAGACTGTGAAAAGTAGGAGATCTAGCACAAAAGTATGTTACTACTGGAAAAGTAGAGGTCTAGGACCTATGGACTCTATAATAGTCTTTAGTTATAGTTGACGGCGCCACAATAGCCTACTCATCACAATGATAGCTACCAATTGTACAAACGAGTTAAATGGCAGTATACCACGAATGTGTTTACCTAGGATCCACGCAAAGTTGTGCGCGGAAGGGATTAAGTCAAGACAATACATGGAAGTAGATGCCTCGTGGTAAATTCAGAGACACTGTGGGGTCAAACCAAGAGAGTTCCACAAGCAAAAGTTAAATCCATTCCATTCATGACGGTCCTTTACGTCTGCTGCAAAATACTAGAAAAATTTAACCATTTATGGCAGTTACGGGTTTTAATTTCTTGTTAAGTATAATAAAAGGGTCCCCCCAAGATATCTAAAATTGATTTATTTGCAATATCTCCGACACAACTACAAAACTGTCCGACAATTTCAGACCGGTGCACCCCTCCTTGTTACTTTCAGTAATATGAAGAGTATTTTCAGTAATTTTACTTGACTTTCAGTAATTTCACGGTTTTTTTACGTGATACCTTCATACCAATGTTTTCATACGTGAAACACAGCCACCACGAAAGTAAAATCAACAACTTTCTTTTTCCCTTTAAACATTATTCCACATAATTCACATACAAGTTACATAAGATTTAGTTTTTATATAATTTATTTGTCAGAGTTAAGTCCAATAACCAATAATTTCTCTTGCTGCTATGCAGATGTATATGTGTACCAAATATTAGTACAACTGTCCGAGTGAATGTTCCAATGAAGGGAAATGAATCTCCCATTGTACAAATCACGGCAATGTTGCCATATTCATTTTCTTTAGTGACATAATAGCTTCTAGTTAGCATCTGAAATAGTACTTGGTCGTCCTTATTTTTACCAAACGGTTTCCTGCTTTTCCCCGCATCACACAACATAGAATATTAAAGTGTGTTTACATCTTGGTAGTGTCGCCAGTGGAGTCAATATCTATATTCAATTTCTGTCTCTTCAAGTAGCTCATAACTACAAAAGCAAAAGCTAGAACTGTTCTAGTTGTTTTTACGATAGTTTTTCTATTTGTTTTCCTAGTTGGTTTTCTGTTTCCAGCAGAGTTCTTGTTGTTTTCACACTGAACCATGGCATATTGCTTCACAGTAGATTTACCTTTTAATATTTGTTCATTTTTATTAAGTGTATCCACATTGAATGCAACTTGTCATTTGCCCTAACCCTACACAAATCGTTTATCACTACACACAGAAATGTACGGTTACCCCATGTTGATGTCAAACTCGTCATAAATCAAAACTATATCTTAGCCTATTATATCTCTGATCCCATCTGGGAAACTGTCTCTAAGTTAAAGTCTAATAGTTCCGGCAGAGCGATAACTTTCTCACCTCCTAACAGTCTTATACATTTAACCAAATCTCGTAATTTTCTTTCTTACTATTTGTATACTACTAGCAGGTGACATTCATATGAAACCAGGGCCTCCTATGCTGCAAAATATCCGCTTGGCTACCAGCAACGTTAGGTCCGTCCATAATAAATCAGCCAGTATCACAGACTTGGTAATATCTAAGAAATTGGTCTCATGACACAATCTCTTGTATTTCTGATAGATGCCGTCTGACTATTCCTTTTACCACCAACCACGTCAATCTGGACGTGCAGGTGATGTTGGCTTTCTGGTATCCAATAAAGTCCTCATTCTGTACAGATCTATTCTAGTTTCGAGGCTGTTTGCATTGAAAAATCGAACTGTTCATTTACTGGTTACTTCTTATTTACCATCGCCCTCCTAGAGTAACACGTTTCTTTTTCCACACACATTCATGGTCACCGGCTTGATCTCCTCATAACCCAGTCTACACCAGATTACATCCATTCACTAACTGCCACGGATGGTTTATCGGACCATTTCACTGTCATACCAGAAATAAAACTTAAGGATAATCCAGTTGACTCCAAGTTTAATATTCTTTATCGATATACTCATTACATTGACATACATTGCATTTAATGATATAGTAAAATCTGAACTTATCATCAACCCTAAAACTGACTTATCACAATTATGTGAACAATACCACACTACACTTAAAACTTTACTTGGCAAACACGTACATGTCAGATCAAAATCCATAAAAATTAAACCACCTGCACCATGGATGTCCCCTGAAATTATCAATGCCAAAGTGCGTCGCCGATATTTAGAACGCATGTGGAGGAAATCACGCACATACCTTATCAGGTCTAGATATACTAAACAGTGCCCTATCTGCAATAGACTCATGAATAAAGCTAAATCTGACTTTTATAGGAACATGATCTCTAACAACTCTGACAAGGACCCTCCATAGAAAAACTTCTGTTTCTCTGCCCGATCATGATTCAACTAATTCACTCTGCATTCTTTTCCAAACATTTCAAGGATAATATCACTCAAATTCATGCTCCTTTCCCAGTTTCTGCTTCTAGGTTTAATATTGATTTTCAGCTGTATATCATCATTTCACAGTGTTTAAACCAGCCTCACTTACTGACGTTTCTAAACTGATTTTATCACCCCCTAATAAGATCTGTGAATTTGATCCTATCCCTCCATTTCTGCTAAAATCTCGTCTTCGCAAACTAATGGTTCCAATCTCTAAGCTCCGGAGAGTTCCCTTCTCATTTTAAACATCCTCATGTAAGTTATAGACCTATTTATAATCTATCATTCATATCTAAAGTATTAGAAAAAGCCGTATCCTATCGTTTGAACTTTCACTTTCACTGTCATCACTTGTTTGTTCAGTCTGCTTACAAACAATTTCACTCTACAGAAACAACTCTACTAAACGTTCATAACGACATAGCACTAAACATGGACAGAGGAAAGGTCAAGGCACTAACACTTTTAGATTTATCTGCAGCTTATGACACCATTGATTATTCTCTTCTTCTAGATCGCCTGTCTGATTGGTATGGCATATCAGGCACATTCTTAATAAATAAGCCCTTGTTTTGCCGCGTTCCCCACTACTATTTATTCTGTATACCACACCACTAAGCTCACTTATTCACAGCCACAAATTAGACCATCATTTACATGCAGAAGACGCCCAATTATACAGATCTTTATCTACAGCAGACACTGATCTTTCCCTTAAAGTTGGTGACTGTCTCAGTGATATCTCTGGCTGGATGGCAAACAATAAACTTAGGCTCCATGCCAACAAAACAGATTTCAACATTATAGGTAAATCCAGACAACGTAGCAAACTTGCTAATTTCTTCCCTATGAACATCCTTAGTCATAGCATCACATAATCTTGGTGTTACATTTGATAGCAATTTTAATTTCAGAAAATACATTTCTCCGACATGTCGCTCCTGGTTTTATCATATTCAATACCTTCGCCGTATTCGGCGCTATATTTCTCTTTTAGTCGCCAAAACCATTGCTACAACACTCATTACTAGTAGGCTTGATTACTGCAATTCTCTTCTTTATACCATTGCATCTAAGTATATTCTAAAACTTCAGTGTGTTCAGAACTGTTTAGCTAGGATCGTAACACGGTCTCCTCGGTTTTCCAATTCTTTCCCACTTCTAAAATCTCTTCACTGGCTCTGTTAAATCTCGCATCATTTTCAAACTCTGCATTATTGCCTATCAAACTCTTTCTTCTGGAGAACAATCATATCTATTTTCCATGCTTTCTTTAGCACCCAAGCTCAAGGAACTCCGTTCTCCTGGTTTTAACTTGTTGTCTGTTCCCAGGGTTAAAACTCAGGCAGGGACTCGTGCTTTTTCAGTTGCTGTCCCTACTCTTTGGAATTCACTCTGAACATGCTAAGTTATCAAATAGCAGTCTCTTTCCATCGCCATTTCAAAACTCACCTTTTCAGACTGCCTTATCCTTCCTAGATTTCCTTTCATGTGATCATTGTTGATGAACTTTGCATCAAACCTGGACTATGAGTTTGCCCAACCCCTGTACCAGGTGTGCCACTGAGCTCGATTCTTTTTGAGGATATTGGCGCTATAGACGTTTTGTAATTATTATCATTATACAACACAAAAACAGCTAGTAGTCAGTTATCCAAGACCACAATTGTGCATGAAGTTTACACCGTTTATTTGCATCATAGTAGGCACTCATTGTAAGATATGTCACTATTTCATTAAGAGAGTATGTTTAATCTAGTTCGAAGTCGCCCATACGCAAAAGATTCGAAATAGAACATCAGACAAAAATCGTTCCCCAATTATAGGAACAACCCCATCTCCTAATTATAAGAATAGGGTCTAAATACGGGACTCCCTGGTCTGTAAATGTTTCATGCAAAAAATAATATAGCGCCTAATTGCGGGGCAAACCACGTGGCGGGGACGATCGTCATTACGACTTAACATCAGTTTGTTACGTCTATGTTGCTGTGCTCGGCTGTCTGAAATAGGTAGACAATACACAGACTTATGGCAATTTTTTAATCATTATTTGTTGATACGGAAACAAAATTGGATGTCGGTACACTTCTGAGTAATAGATTTAGATTCGCCAGAAAGCCTAGTTTCCAGGGATTTCCCAGGGTAGAAAATAATTCCAGGGGGTTTAGATGACCAAACCATACGATTTTCGGCCTATTTGTCGCGGATGTTTCTTCGAAGTCGACAGCGTCTGGTCTGCTTTTTGTTTACTCGCAATCCCACCTCCGTCCATCAATATTGTCAAAATGGCGTCAATCAATAGTATTTTGCACTTTTGCAAAATTATCGGTTGCTATTTTAGATCGTGGATTTTACGACTTCTCGAACGTCTAGCGTTACAATGAGGCTAAACAATATAACGAAAAATGAACGAGAAAAGTAAAAGTGTTTTATAATTTATTATTATTTAGTTATTGTTTTTTTCAACGATCGTATTGAGTTCCTAAACTATAAGACCAAAATTTTATGCTTATCGCACAATGCTAATCCAATGGAAGATATTCGGGTGTTTTGTTTAACACGTGTAACTAGCTATACGACCCAATTGCGCTGCAGAGAAGTTTTCCATATTTTGAGACCGACAATTCTGTAGCAAAACTAACAATTCCGTATTTCCGTATTCAGTGTTCAATTCCGCAACAATTACGGAAGAATACGGAGGGTGCACAAGTCTGCAATTTTAGGTATATTACTGTATTTAGTTAAGTATTTGTATGGGTGACTTCGACGGCGTATGGCAATCGGATCCAGGATTGCATCCAGACAAGCAAAACAGGAATATAGCTCGGATTTCACCCAGGCCAGGTGCATTGACATTCTTATTGATATTGAAACCACGGCCTACAGCAGCCTGCTCACGTTAAAGATTGAAGATCATTGAACCGTTCTTTCTTGTGAATTAAGTAATCTAGAACTGCATAGCCCTTCATAGTTAGTAAATTTATTTTATTACAAAGCTAGGGGCAGTAAGTTAGTGTAACTGAGTATGGAAGAAGTTTAGTAAATAAGCTTTTAGTGTACACCATCCATGTTTTATTAGTTTAGTGTGTTACTTTGGTATATATTTATAGTTGTCCTGGGGGGGGGGGGTCCATTTGGTTTGTTTTGATTTTACCATTACGCCTTGCACCATGGCAATTACCGGCGTTACTTCTTATACGTTTACCGCACGAGAAAATATTTCGGTTTTCGAGACACTCGATGTCGAACCTAAAATAAAACATCCGGAAGCACTGAAAGCTTGAATGTCTGCATGATTACATTTTGGGTGAGCAGCGTCTGGGTCATGCCCAAGATAAAACCTTTCTCTGGATCGTTTGATGACAAGAATATCTCTTTTGAAACTTGGAGCTGTGATTATGAAGTTCTGTCTCTACTGACGTAGAATAGCCACAAAGGGAGTGAATTCGCTTCTGCGGCAATGACATTTCTGAGAGGTGAAGCTGCTTTGTCGGTGAGGCCGTTCTGGATCCCATCCCGAAGAGGTTACATGGTATCTATGGTGTTGTGGAGAATTATGAGGATCTGTTTAAGAGATTTTATGGTTGCTAACCAAGGTAACAATGAGAGGACAGCCGTCGAGTTGGTACACATAATAAATTAGATCCAACAACAATCAATGACATGCTCGTCACTCGCTTCTGGGGTGGTTTGCGTTATGCCTTGAAGGAAGCTTCTCATGTCAAGGCCGAACATATTCAAAATTTTGACGAATTCCGGATAGGTGGAGTGCGAGTTTTCTAGTAGTTACTCCAAACCCTGCTTGAGAGACCCCGATTTGACCTACTTTTAAACTTGTGTTTATTGGTTATTTTGAAATGTATTGAATAAAAATACACCACAATAGACTTGTGGTTTTTGTCTTTATGCCTATCACTATTTTATCAACATTGTTTACTTGATTGATTGCTGATACTTATTTAAACGAAGCACTATAATTTGACCGGACACGGTAGCCAAGCACTTTGTGGCACGTTTTCAGCCAGACACCACCTCTTCTATTTTGCTTAGGCTTCGACGGGAGACCCCCTCATGCTAAATATTGTATGCTAATTAGATAGAGCTGAGACTCCTCTTTAGTTTCGTATGAAATGGGTATAGGCAAAAGTGCAATAAATCCTACTGAAAGCTGTATTTGTTTTTGAAGTGCGAAATTCTCCCGGTTACCGACGACTAAAACTACACCAGCTATTACACATTTTAATTATGTATTTTTCATTATATATGTAAAATTTCAAGTCTGTCTTATGATTTCCCACCGAACCCAAGGTTAAAACCCAAAGCTTGTATAGCTCCGTATGTTGACGCGCATCTGTCAAAATGGCTACTGTGAGTTTTGATGTGTGCGAAGAAAAGAGATCCAATTCGCCGACCGCTGTAACAAACTCAGTTGATGTATCACCTTCAAAACTGTTGTGTGGTAAGTTGAATCTATTTTACATCGATTTACTGCGATTTGTTTGTGTCGCAGAGCATAATTATTAAGAATTGTCATGTTTAGTATTTCATATGTCCAGTTAAATTAAGAAGCGTTGTCGCATCGATGATCACCTTTCGAATAAAGTTTCTCAAATTATGTCAACCGGTTAGCTGGCGAGTTGTTGTTGATTTTCCACAAGGGAATACTTTCAGGAATAGATTAATATAGTATCTATAGTTGTCAGATGTGTTATTTTGTGTAAATTTGAAGTTTTGTAAGGTCACGTGACCTCTGTCGGACTAATTTTTGTAAGCAGCTGAGTCGAGGTTACCGACGATGTATTTCGTTAGTGGGTTTCTGTCTGTTCTGGTGCTTAGCAGTCTATGCACGCTGTTGTACTTGTAGATATAGCATTGAAATGAAACGTACCCTCCTATTTTAAATAATGAAAATGAACAATGTCAATGGAACATAATCGCCTTGGCCTTTCCACACCAGTTTTACTTTCATTTATTTTATAGTTTTGCAGGGTAAGATTATCACAAACACGTATTTATCTACTTTTTTTGGGTTAATTTCAGATGATGTGTACTCACAACTTCTGAAATATTTTGCTACATCAGGTAAAGGCAATCAACCCACTGGTCTTCCACTTACAAACAGGCCAACTACCAAGTCGTCTGTGATCAGAATATCCACCTGAGTGATGACACAGCACCAGTGAAGAACAGCATTTATTTGTTTGTCAGTCAGGCAGATATTAGCCAAGATGTTCAGTCTGCCCTCCGACAGATGATGAGTGACAAACAACTTGAAACCTCGCACTAAAACGAGATCGCGTACATGGTCCTGCCACCTGGCGAATGCAATAATTACTACACACCTGATGATTTATCATTTTCATCATCATGCACCCATGTATGGGAAACCACTAAATATGATAGAAAAAACAAATGCAATGTACATACATAAAATTGCCTTCTGGCACACCGAAAAAAAAGATCTTGGTAACCTTTTAGTGGTCAAGTTCTCTTCTTTATTCCAGAGTTCATTCAACAGGCACAGGCTATTTTACCAAGGAGTTTATATATGGAGCCTGAAATGCATTTTTTACAGTTTGATATTCACCTATAAGCCGCCAATACCGGGAAACAAGACGACAACAAGACTGAATCCGTACCACACCGTTCTTATGATATAGTACACAAGTTAATCTACAGAATGTGCTGAACAAATTGATGTGTATATTACATAATTATTTCCAAGTAAAACATATTCTATGCAACAGTCAATGACAGTGAAGGTCATGTATGATTTGGTCATATTCTCGTTTTGTTTACATTTTTCTCTAGTTATTTGAGCCACCAAAATGTTGAATTTTAAGAATTAATTAATCTGATCAGCCCTTGCCATTCCAGATATAGATAAAATGTTTCTTGTTATATATAAGATTTTGAAGTTCTTTTTTCCAAGAATGTTGACAGACCACATTCAGGCCTGTGATTTACCCCACACACAAAGGTAGGGATAAAGTAGGACTGCTGTTGATAAAAAAGTAGGTGAAAAGTAGTGAAAATTAGGTATTCTACAGCGAAAAGTAGGGTATTTTTAAACATGTATAACTTACCTGTGATGTAGTTTTACTCACCGAAATGATCCTGTAGCTTTAGTTTTAAATCAGATGACATGCAGATCCTCTGTTTCAAGATATTGGACACCTAGAAAATATTTATTGTAAAACAACATGTAATTACACATAATAACCAAATTTCACGTATGATTTACACAATAGAACTAAAATGACCAGATTCGACTAATACACAATTAAGTATGTAACTTAAAAAATCTCCATAAACTGCACTTCAGTATTGTGGTCATATCACATGAACTACAATAATTGTTAATGCAATGTTCAAAAACATTTAATATTGAGCATTAAAAGATAATTCAACATATAATATAGTCAGCGAGAATACAGTGTCACAACATACACATGACATACTGAAACACAATATATCACAAATATTTCAAAAAGAATGGCAAGATCAAGGACGATGTACTGATACGACTGTTTGGGGATGTTTTACTTCTTTGCCTTTTTCTCAAGTTTTTCCTGATATCTGTCCATTACTTTTCTCTTCCTGTTATCAAGATCCTTGTGATTTTCCTGAACAGTCTTCAACGTTATTTTAACATGTTTCATCTTGCTCTTTGCCTTATCCAACATGCCTTGTGCTACTGCTGGATCTTTTTCTTTCTTTCTTTGATTGCCTTCGTCAAAAGGGTATTTCCCTGCGAGAACATTTCATCTGCAACCTTCTGGCACTCTGTGAGTTCTTTCTCCTTCTTTGCAAGAATGTCACCATCTCCTTTTAACTTTTTCTTATCTTTCTCCATGAACTTACTTTCATCCTCTTAATTCTTCGGCACATCTAGCTTTCTCTCGGTCTGTTTTAGCTTTCTTCATTTCCTCATCCTCTTTTCTCCTTCGGTAGTATGAATTGGCCAGTTTACATGATTGTAGCATATCCCTTGGAATGGTGAGATCGTGCAAGTCAGTCTTCATGCTCTTTACAAAGTCATTGACCATTCTGATGCCAGAGATTCTCAAATGACATTGTACAGCGATCAGTTCTTAATGTTTTCTTGTTGTAGGAAAGAGATCTCTCCACATCGGCATTGCCATGAGCAATACTAAATAGGCAGTGTACCACAGTATCAAGTCCGGGATATTTTAAGAGTCCTGTTGAATTCTTAATATGAAGTACTTGGTTCAAGTAATGATCAATTCTGTGGTATGTGGTCTTGTCTCCAATAACTTCCTTTATATACCAGTTCTTGGGTATCTCTACATGCATATATAGGTCCCATTCTGTTACTGCTGAATTAACATCTACTTCAGGAGTAACCTGAGGAACAGCAACTGGTATTCAGACCCCTTGATGTGCCTGATTGAGTTCTCATTAATGGATGCAAAATTTCTAAGTTCTTCAAGAAACTGTTTTCGATTGGAAGATTCTTGATCAGGTATTTAACTTTAACAACATAACATTCTTTCATCTTCTTCATTTCTAGATCTGGTGATTTCAGAGTACTTCCTCAATTCATGTCAGCATATGCCAGGTAGTTTTCAGCATTATCATATTCAACATCAGCTATATTCCTTGTCAGCATTTCATCCTTGAATAATCAGCTGAAGACACTTCTGATCAACTGACAGCCCTGGTCATACAGGATATGTACAACAGGACCTTCAGAATGCAAAATGTGCAGGAATGGTTCAAAGATTTTGGCCAGTGATGATACAAACTTTGCTGGCATATACTTGTCTTTCAGGCCGGCACAGATTCTTCTGTATTTGCCCTTCTTCTCATATTCCTAGCCCAAAAGATCGTTGATCATATTTGAGATGTGGCAAATGCAGTTTCACTCACCGTTTATATGTTTCTGCCCTTTACCATGGACAGAGACGGTAGAAACGCCCAAGCTTTTCATGGAGAATACACAAGACAATGAGCAGAAGATCGGCATCCGGGAACATTCTCCAACCATCCTTTGAATTCTGGTTTGTCAAGTCATGAGGCTTGGAAATGACATTGTCCAGGCATCGTTTTATGTATTGTGCGTAAATATTTGTGTCAACAAACTCCATGAATGCTGATGATAACAGATAGAATAGGCATATTGTGCAGCTGTTTTATCGTGATGAATAGGCTAGCGATCAAACAATGGCTGCCGAGATGACCCGAATCCAGACACGTGACCTACTTCGGTAAAAACAAAGCCACGTGTTCAGGCGCGAGGGAGGGAAGATTGGGGCGGGAACTATTGCGACACTTCGCCGGTAAACAGTTTTTCCCAAGAAGTTTCGTTTTTAAGAATACTGATGCGAGGAAAATGAAACAACCTCCTCCAAAAAAGGAAAACCTGTTTTTTATTGACTTGTATTGACTTCTGAACATTTTCTGGAAAATTAAGGACATTTAAGTACTTGAATTATGCAACTCAGAAATGTTGGACTTTTATCGGTTTTAAGGACCCGTAAGAACCCTGTTAAAAGAAGTTCGCTACCTTTACAAGTTACATACAGTTTGATTGTTATCAATTTTCAGACTGTTGGTTTCAATAAGTATGATGGCTGTTTCCTTTTTTCTTCCATAGCCTTGTTGTACCCAAGGCTATGGAAGAAAAAAGGAAACAGCCATCAGTAGATGGTGGTGATGTGGCAGACAAACATTTGGAAACTGTTGATACAGAAAGTAGAGATAGGCTGGAGCTTGAACATGGAGCTGAGGTGGCTGAAGATGCGACAGAGAATGGGGATAAAATAGCGAGCACTTTGTTTGAGGAGTATAGTGTGCAGCATTCACTGAAAGATATACAGCATTCACTGAAAGATATACAGAGTGGATTTTCTTCAGAATGTGACTGGTTAGAGGATATGTTTGGGACACTAATTTCAAAGTGAAGAGGACTGGTTTACCAAAATATTTCCAGATTGTGATGATGAAACAGAAGATAAGACAGGCAATCAAGATGATCTTATTTATCCTGGACATCACATGCCTATCAAAATCAGTGTTCTCTTGATATGGCTATATGCCACTACATTTTCAATACCATCAAATCAATTGGTGAAACTATGCAAGTTTGTCCGAATGGCTTTTGTTTGAAGAATTCGATAGATACCAGATCAAAGAGTTATTTTCTGGAGATATATGTTGTACAACAGCTGAAAAATATGTTTCAGGTGATTTTCTGACTTATTATTAAAATGTTTTTCTCGCATCAAGTGAGATGATGCGGCAATTGAGGATGTTCATGATGGCCTAATTTGTAAGAAGCTATCTGCACCAGGTGGTCCATTATCACAGACTTTTCCATACAATGTTAGCTTTACTCTAAATACTGATGGCATCCCAGTGTTCAGAACAGCAATATGTCTTTGTGGCCAGTATTCCTCATGATAAATGAACTACCATTCAATCAGAGAAAGAAATGTAAAAATATGCTGCTACCTGGATTATGGTTTGGTGAAACTAAACCATTCATGGCAACTTTTACAATGCCACTACATAAGAGTTTACAGGTTCTTGAGGAAGGCATAGATGTTAAAGTTGGTGGTTCAGATGTAAAATGTCATGCGTATCTAAATTGTATGACAGCTGATTTGCCAGAAAAGGCAGCTCTCCTCAATATGAATCAATTTAAAATGGTGATTCAGCATCTGTCAAATCCCTTGCAAACAGGTAGAAACTTTCGCACAGAGAAGGGGGGGGGGAATGTGCATATATTCCCATATATTAGTGAAGAATCCTGCATGACCATGCAGGGAAAGTAAACATTCTATTAATTTTTCTAAGAAATCTGTTATTTATAAGCAAGGCAGTTTCTGGAATAAAAAGGTCGATCCATGCTCATGTTTCATGATTCATTTGATTATGTTAAATCAACAAGTACTGACTATATGCATTGTGTACTACAAGGTATTACAAAGTTCTTTCTAAATTTATGGTTTTCAGCATCATATGCAAAGGAAGAATTCTCTTTACATTCTCTGGTAGGTGTTATTGATGACAGATCATTGAGTATAAAACCTGTTATTTCTGCGGGAAGAATACCAAGATCAATATCTGGAAATGTTAAGTTTTGGAAAGCAACTGAACTCTGAGCATGGTTGCTCAGCTAATCCATACCGATTTTGCATGATTTAGCGAAACCAATATATCTTTATCACTATGCTGCCCTAGTGGAGAGTGTTCATTTGCTTAATAGAGATAGCATCTGTTCAGCTGATATAGTTTGGAGTGACAATTTCTCCAGTATTTTGTATATATGTTTCATGCTCTTTATGGAAAACGTTATGTTACACTAAATCTGCATTCACTGATTCACTTGTCACAGACAGTGATTGATCTAGGACCATAGTGGGCACACTCATGCTTTCCTTTTGAAGATGCAAATGGTGAACCTTTGAAGATGTTCCGTGGAACCCAATATGTAGACATCCAAATTTTTAAATTTTTTGCTTGTTTTAATTTTAAATTTTTCCAAGACCATTTGCCCAAACCCTTTTTTTTGGGAAAAAAAATATGGTTCCAAACCCCCCCGGGAATTTTTTTTGATTTTTAAGTCGAGCCCAAATTAGAAATTCATACACGCTGTTAAATACATGGATTTAAACAAAGACCTTCAGTTTGGGTTTGGGACATGGTTTGCAAGACACACATATCATACAAGACAAGCTTCTTGACATTGCTTGTATTAGTAAATTGAGACCATCTAATATTTATCTTTTTAAGACAAAGCATAATGTAACATCAAGTAAACAAGAAGATGATGTAGATGATGTTAACTTTTTGGGTTTAAAATTGTCTCATTTACATATGCATTATAAGAATGATCCTGCCATTTATGATATTATACCTTTAGACCATATTATGTCACCTTGCACTTGCAATCACAATAGTGAAACTATATTTACAAGTGAAGAAGCCAACTGGAAAGAAATAAACATGTGATGTTCTGGTTTTATATATGTACAAAGTATTAAATGTTAAGTTTAGTATTTTCATATAAAATTAAAGTAGCTTGTTCTTCAATTTTAGGCCTAAAATATCATGATTTATGGTGTTACCATCCAATAAGCCGACCTAAGAATCTGAACTTTTCCCTGCAGTATTTCCAGCCCAGATGACGTTTTGAACACAGAAAATAATTTAGTTTTCATAATTTGTTAATCATACCGATGTGTTTTGTACACTGTCAATAAATCAAGGCAAATTATAACCATTGTTTACGCAAACTGTTAGCGCATATGTAGGACCTTAAACTTAAATTAATGGCGTGATTAAACATTCAATGAACCGTATATGAAGTCAATGACTTATAAGTAATTAAACATATTGTCAATTACTACTGAGCCTTTCATGGTAAGTTTTGGTCACTAACCAGCAATAACCAAGACAATGTAATGTAAATTACTGGTATATGAGGTCAGTTAGTAACTATAACTCTCTATATGTATATGGGGGGCTCCCTAATGTCTATGCCGCCAAACGAATGATATAAATGCCTTGGGTATGGGATGTCTTGGGTACGAGTTGTCTTGTTACCGGCACTGCCTTCGTGAAATGCGCTACTGAGTCAAACAACGTTTATCCATAATTACAAAAATCAGATAATTCTACATATAAATATTGATTTTCATTATAAAGCCATGTATAATTATCATCAGCTTGTTTCACTTCTATGTACACTCCATGACTGCATGAGTTTAAATCAAAATAACGATTGATGTCCGTTTGCATCTAGATCTAGACTAGGACCTAGGTCACTAGCGTCTAGACGGCTGTTAACACACTGAAATATTTCTCTGGATGACTGAATTTCTTGACACTGAAATAGCACCGGCCATTAAGCCGATCCCCCAAAATAAGGGTCAAAATGTTGACACAAAGTCTCAGCTTAATGGCTGGGACCTACGGTATATTTAATAAACAGGTTTTTACAATAAAAACCCAACCCTAGCTATATTTAGTTTATTTATTCACAAGGGGTGAAAAAATTCTGAATGTCTGAATTTAACTTCACTTCAACTGCAGAGAAATTCTATGCTACAAATTCAACTTCTTTTCAACTGCCAAAAATCTCAGTGTTCATATTTAACTTTTATTCAACTTGGATAATTTTATGTTTTACACTCAACTTTTCTTCAATGAATGAAATTATCACCTGCAATCTATTATTGTGGTAATGTTAACCTTCTGTTGAAAAAGGGATATGCTACTGTAGAGACAGCCATTGATGTAAATTTCTCCTAATTTGTTCCTCTATAATTTCTCTGACATATTCTTAGATACAAGATCTGTTTACCTATTGATGTAGTTTCATGGAAAGGCAAATTAATGTTGTACAGACCACACAATTCACAAGAAGCACAGTATTTATCCCACAGGATAAACGAAGAATAATTGCAGATGCATGACAAAATAACCTGATGCCTAATTATGTTTAGCGAGTCCATTTTGGGCCAATTCAACAACTGAGCACTGAAACAATAACAAGGTGATAAACTGTGATCAGCAGCTTAAAATTTAAAAAAGTTGGAAACTAGTTAAGATTATAAAATTTCTACTTAGTAGTATATATAATTTAGTATATACACTTAATTCTTTTTTGTAAATTAAATAGTGACCAAATTTCTTATTAGAATGCCTTCCAATCAGAGTTGTGGGCCAATATTTTATAATGTTGGAGGCCATCAATTCCCTCATGGTGACCCGAAGATGATGATGATGATTGGTGTTTTAAGGCCATTTTGTGCACATGGTAGGCTCAATGGGCCGAGCGACCTCCAAAGTTAATGAGGCAAAGTGAAAGATGAAACAACTTTCAGATATGCCCACGCCGTGATTCGAACACGAGTGGTATTGATCTGTGGTCCAGCATGCTACCGCTAGACCACGGAGGTTCCCTGGTTACCCGAAGAGATACAGTGCATGGGTGAATACTATACGACATGTTTAGCCAAAGGCCAAAGACCCCAGCAAGAGCTGTGTTGACTGTTGTGTGCTGTAACACTGACAGTATGAGCATTTTGTTGCAACAGACTACCTTATAGAAACCACACACAGTGAGTTTTTGGTTTTGTAATGCCATATCAATGCCCTGTTATCCAATTATGGTGTATTACTAGATATTAAAATCCTGCAATGAAGCAATATATTATTTCTGATAAAATGCATATGTATTGACTATTGTAGACCTATTCATGGCTATTGCTATATCCGATATTGTATCAGTTAGGATATTGTATCTGCTGAACCTATGACTTAGACAATGACATTTTGTTGATTTTAGCATATTGAAAAATATAAATAATTTGATTTCTCAGGATGATTATCATTTTTCATTTCAGAAATGAATGAAGCCTCTACAGAAATGCTTGTAGTCAGATGCCATTTCAACACAGTTTATTTGGAATTAAAAACTGTCAGATACAGACATGGCTATAGTACAGAGAGCAGCGAAAAGGTGTAGAATAACTCGAGAAAATTCTGTAACATATGTGGTTAGAAATACAGAGGTGGGGGCCATTGAGGAGGTAACTGCTGAGGCTGATACCACTGAGGAGCCAGAAGTTAAAACAGTGACTACGAGTTCTCAGACATATCAGAGTGGTGTGACAAAGACAATTGATACTGGGAGTGATTCCATCAAAATACCCTTGTTTTCTCTCAGAATGTTTATGGGGATAATGATGCCATCCACTATTATACAGGCTTGAAGACATATGAGACATTACTGTTTGTTCTGAGTACACTAGGACCTGAAGTTCATGTGCTGAATTATATGTATGAAACCATATCCCAGACCGAGGTTGTTGATCAGTTCTCATGAACCTAAGACGACATACAACAAATTTTGAATTATCGAGGCTCTTTAACATATCCGAGTCAGATGTATACAACATTTTTGTACATGGACCCGCTTCATGTCATTTCAGTGGATAGAGGTATCTCTATGGCCCGACTGTGATGTGGTACATTTCTTTGCACCAGATGGTTTCAAAGTCAAATTTGCTATAACAAGAGTAATTGTTGATGGTACTGAATGCCTAAGCAAGAAACCATCATCCCTCTTCATGCATCATACACATTCAAGTTTTTTAATGAATTTGTAATACTGGGTGATGGTGTATTTGCTATATATTGTTAAAAAAATAATTGGAATATAAAAGCAGTTTTGTTAGAGATTGCTAGTTTGTTGAATGAGAACAATATTTAACTACCAGACTCTAACTTATGGTGAAAAACTTTGTGCTAAAAAATTATCTTTCAATTACAATACATACTCTTTCCCATTCACCAAAAAGACATATTTACATGAACAAATTTATTCAGCTTTTTACATATTTAATTATAACAAACTATCCATCTCTTTTTTTATTACATCTGTGCTCTAATATTCTACTTATCAAGTTAAACAGGATCATTCCTATTTTTGGACCTATTGGTATGCTAGACAGATAAGGTCTGATTTATTAAATAACGAGGATTATATAACATCTTATTTGTTATGGAGTGATTAATAATGGAGACTTAATTTCAAACATGTACATACTATTTTGATTAACTCCTTCAGGGTAATATATATATATATATATATATATATATATATATATATACAGGAATTATGACATATTACCGACAAAAAATCATTAAAAACACATCTCATGCATATATAGGTCCTAATATATAACATATATAAGCACTAAAACCTGCTTACCTATTAACACCTTTGGTGTAGATTATCATTACATATTTAAACATACAATATAATAAAAAGCAGGAAAGCGTAAAATGAGTCTCTTGTGCATGATAAAGATAACATATTACAGCACAAAAGTAATACAATATGTATAATATATGTGAGTGTGTGGGGGTTGTCGACCTATACTATATGAGTTTCATATTGGATTTAATCAATTTTATTTTATTTAGCCTTTAAATGTTAAGTACAATAGAGTAATATTAATTTATAAACGAATGGTGTTTATATCATAATTGCTTTACGAGTGGCAAAATGTTGCAGGTGGCGAAGTGTCTAGCCTTTGATAAGTGGTGATATGTCCAGATAACTGAGTGATGAAATGTCTCTTTGTGGCGAAGTGTCTGTAACCCTCTACAATACACAACCATAAGAACCTTTGAATAGGTCCAAGTAAAGTTTAAAAAAATTCCAAATAAGTGAAATTTTACTCATTCACAGATGAATGTCCAATCATTTGCTCCAAAGATTACCCAATTATCGCTAATATATACCTATTTTCTATTCAGTATCTCCATCAAACTAGCATCAACCAGTTTGTAGAATATCGTTGAAATGACATTTTCTGTGAGCCTGACATTCTTCATATCATATCCAACTGATTGTATTATAGAGTGAAAAACTAGTAAATCACAAGCCAGGAACTGATTATGGCTTACAGTTACAGCCTGCAAATCGACAACCACGAGTAGTAATTAAACTCGGGAATGATACAGATCTAGTGTGTAATGATTTATAAGGAGATGTACCACACGATAATATGGTAAGAAGCAAATCCGTGCGTACTAAATGACGGAAATCACGTGTTTGACGAGCACCGACCTATCATCCAACCAAACGTAAAAATTAAGTACGCTAATCGTAAGCTTGATTCATATATGTAACTCAAAACGTTACTAACAACGTTAGTTTAATTCTTACAGTACATTTCGCGTCAGAAAAAAACCTAACATTGGAATCAAGAATGATAGATGTTCAATTAAGACGATCGCAGTCAAGACACCGTGTGACCATGCATGCAGTTGGGGTCCAAACGGAAGATGCCGGAATATTTTACAATTTCGAGACAGCTATATGTATTTTACTTACAGGGTTATTCTGTAATATCAGCTGGGCCTGTTTACTAAGTTTCTGCTTGGATTTCAATAAGATGACAGGCGGATTACGACGGATTCAAATCACACGGTTAGCATGCTTCCACAAAACAACCTGCTAATATGGCGACGAATGCGCGTTCGACTTTCAGTTTCCTTATAAGGAAGTTGTTCCAAAATTTGTCGTTTAGGCATTTCATTTTCAACCATTTAATAATTTCGGTAATATTTGAAAAATTACTTGCTGAATTGCTATCTTGTATCGTATTTTATATTATATTACGTACAGTGTATATTTTCACTGACTTCAACAACACGTACACGGACGACCTATTTGTATCAATTAAACGTCTCCTATCAATCCTGATTGTAAATAAAGCAAAATAATGATATATCTAAATCATATAATTTATATACAAATAAAGTCTGATTAATACAAATTGTTATCTCAGTCATGAAGTACAAAAAACAAACATATTTGTGGAGTAAGGGTTTGCATGGTTTATTGCGATAATGTTTTTATATTATACCTACACTGCTTAAGTACATGTAATGTGACACATTAAGCAGTCACGTCAAAACTTAAGAAGGCATATACATACATGTATATGTATGGTTGTGATACTTCGTTTGTAAGTCAGCTGAAATCTATACAACCATGGATCTGCCATTAAACTGTTACTTTCGGATTATAAATTTGCCTTATACCTAAATATTGGGTATTTCAGATATTTGTTCAATTTTAATCGGGGTGGGGGTGGCAGCAGGTCGATAAACGTGTTTCAATACGGTGACACGAAATATCACCATACGCTAATTAAGACTTGGCGAGAATTGGCATTATATATTAAGCTTTGTATGGCTGTTCTAAAACGCAGCTTATCTGGCACAGTTTATGAACGCTAAATAGACCCCCTGCTGGAGCAGCTGCATGATCCTGAATTTGTGCGGGTGCTTATCAAAGGATTTCTTTCGATCAGTGCTGCCGGCCAACAATGATCTTTATACTTATCCAAGCGATGTCCAGTCGATTACCATATACGTATTGTATTAAATATTGCAGACAATGAGCGAGGACATCTTTCAAACTTTTCGTAATGGAGCTATTGATTTAGCGTCTGTTTGCTTCATGCCAACGGCCCTCCTATTCCCCGTCTTTTGTCTTCCCTAATGCGATATACAGTGGTTTATAGAACTTCTTTTATAATGGTTTCTTTTTAATACACCGACATCAGGTGTCTCCATTGTCATTGCACGAGGCGAAACCTTTGAAGGTATTCGAATTTCTGTCATTATTTCAAATTATATCTGTGATCTAAACCATTATCAGAGATTAGAGAATGAGAGAGCGAGAGAGAGAGAGAGAGAGAGACAGACAGACAGAGAGAGAGAGAGATTATTTCTATACCCGAGATCCCAAGCCTAAAACGCGCATTCATCTTCGTGTAAATCACTTACAAGCATGCGGTTCAAAATAAGGGAAACGATGCAACTGCTGTATTTTCAAGTGCGAATCAAGCTAAGCTGATTATAGCGGGAACAGACTGCCGTATAAATGCAGAAATACATTAGAGGCTAAATTAGTCAACATCAACAGATGACTGATAACCGGCAACTTTCTGGTACGTTTCTAGACCTCTCCATTAACTATTTTTATGTAAGTACTAATCTACTGCCATCCTTTTTAGGGAATAACTTGTAAGAAATAAATTCTCGGTTCGCAGAAGAGATGTCCTATGCTATTTTAAGGAGGTGTTTACTGTGATCATCTACAGCACTATTAGCATAGTCTAACATGGAGCTATAGTTACTGGCGTTACAGAGGGATCCGGTATATAACAAAGCAGGCTGCTTTTATCTGGATTAGAGGTCATAAGTTTTCGACCTTAACAGATAGATAAACAAAACGTTTCCAAGCTGTTCCTATCATGTATAACAGATCGAAGTTCATGTAAACGTTAAAGTTAACATGTCAGTTGTTTCGAAAATTCGATATATTTACATTTCTTTTTGAATACATTTATACTAATTATCTATTGGATTGTTAAACAGGATCATGAGTTCCAAAGAATTATTGATGGACAATTTTTGTATAAGAGAATCAAACTAATTTTAATACATTATAATTATTATTCACTAGGCCTATATGGAACTGGTTTATTCGAAAACCAAAACAACAGATTTTAATTTACAATCATCGAAGAACAGTCATTTATCCAAGCCTTTGGCAATATATATTTTGTTGTCATCATACAGCTGTCAACACAATAATGGTTATATATTTGTTAACTCGTCTTCCACAGAAAATCCGCATAACGGTTAACGTAATAATGTATATACTATCGTTTTGTTCCATGTCTGTTACACAAGTCTACGCAAAACAGTTATACAAATTCAATGGCTACGATATACAGTGGAAGTTCCATCTCACAATAGCTTATATAGTCGATCATAGGGGCTGTGATTGATTCTCCTACATTTTCATTATTATGAATTGCAATAACTCAATCAAATATTTAAAAAAAATCGATAAGGATTAGCAATAAGGAAATAATATCTAAGGTGTATCATCAGATAAATAATTATTTATGTTCGCATGATAATTTGTGATATCGAAAGATCAATCTGCTATCGAGGTGAGCGATATGGACAATCTGTTATCATGAACTTGATCATGTATTTATATAAGCATGCATTATATAACCTATCCACCGTTTATTTACATAATATTTATATGTACGTACAGCTTGTAAAATAAATTGTATTTCGGTTAGAGAAGTATTTAAATAGAATCTTTCCGGTGTTAATTAAGTAGTTTGTTTGGTTATATGAATAATAATAATAAATGAACTAATATTTAGTTGAATCGGCATTTTCACGCATCAAATTTGCTACTAATTAAGGCGTCAACATAAAAGGTTGTCTTTGTATATTAATGTTTTTTTCAATTCAATCCAATCAATTTATTTCAGAAGTTAAATTCCATATTCGTATGATATAGTGAAGTATGTAATACACATAACAAATTATAAATTTGTTTTTAATAAATTAATTATTTTTGTCCTGTTTTATTTCTAGGACACTGAATGGTCTAAATTGTGCCGATGTGTCGTTAAACAACATTCACCCACCCGTCCATCCATCCATCCATCCATACGATCCTAAATGTCACATATAAAGAATTTATGATATATTTATATTGAAATGTTGTAGAATTAATTTCTAAATATGACGTACGTGCATGCAATTGCCAGGATGTTTTTAATTTGTATAAAAATTTACATTAAACGTCTTAAACCGGAATTAAAGTTCAATTAAGACGTCAATTAAAGTAAATATAAACATTGCCGGACAAAAAGAAAAGATTTAACGTTAAATTTAAATAAATGAAATCGTAAATTCTTGCAAACATAAAATATAGTTCTGTGCATGTTCTTGATTCAATTATAGATAATTATATCTTCCAGGAGATTACCAACAATCTGTTGTTCGACGAAGTTGTGCCATGCTATAGCCACCACTTTACCAAGATTCAATTCAGGTGTATGCTTGTAGTCTACAAACTTTAAATTTTAACCTTTACATCAGTAATATATATAAATGATATACAAATTCCGATATGAAATACATGAAGTTTAGTTTAATAAATAATATTATACTATATATCGTAGTGGAAAGAATATATATATATATATATATATATATATATATATTATAGTAATGCTACGGGCTCACTCACTCATTCACTCTCTCACTTAGTCGACCAATCAGTCAAACTACCCACGATTTAGCACACACACACACACACACACAAAATTGAGAAATCACCATAGTAAGCCTACTCATTAATATTCTTATTAGGGGATTTTTCTGCGTTATTTCTATGGAAAGCCAAACGGAATTATAATGCGTTGTCATATCAGAGAGCTTAAATATAGAGAGGCATTACTCTTGCCGCTCTTGTTGAATTTTGAAACAGTGGCGCCTCCAGCGACCGGAGGTATTTCTCAGATAAACAAAAGCTCTCTGGTTGTCCACATGTGATCGTGTACATGTGTGCGCATGGTGGAAATCAATTGCCAATACTAGTACTGTATGTTCCATGATCACATACTCTTTTATTAATAAACACTTTAATTGTGAACACATGATATTGAAGGAAACGAAGCTCAAACTGTAAATAAATAATTATGTGATTTCACAGCCCAGTCAATTAATTCATAGACATAGCCTACCATTTGCGATCACTTGACAGCTGATCAGAAAATAAGTGAACGTGGTTTAGGTTATTTCACAGCTTTGTGTGTGGAAGGCGTAATTTTCACAAGTTTTTTTAAATGAAAACAGTTAGGTGTATATGAGGTAAATGCATACTTTCATCATGTCAATTTATAATAGTCCATAAATTTTTATTTATTTGAATATAGACATATAATGATATATACAGCTATTATAACGCAACATAACACAATTCACCATATATTCATCATGTCCGTTTATCATATATTAACTAAAAAATTATAAGTTCATTTAAAGTCTACACCTCAATAATATAAACCATGCAATATAGACCTGCCCAGCTGAGAACAAAGAATATACATGGAATATTAACAATGTTTATGTTTGCCTTAACATGTTATGAGATAGAGAAATTAGTACTTTCATACAATAAGCGGCATCAAATCTCTTGTGCCACGGGTTCATCTATAGTTACAATCAGTCATTTGTTATCAAATGGACAGAATAACCCAAATTGCTTCCAGTTCTAAACAACCACTACTACAAAAATATGACATTTAGTCCAGATCAGTGAACTGTTTAAAGTTAGACAGAATATACCCAGAGATGTAATAGACACATGCATTGACTACTGTAACAGATAACACCAGTAAATCTGTAACCAAGAGATTGGCCTGTTTACATGGTATCTCATCATCATAGAACTTCAAGGACTGAAACAGAACAATATCTTGTAAAATAATGATTGAGTGCATACACAATGTGTAAACACATGTTTTCCTTTTTTCAAGTTGGTTAAAGAATTTGATTTGATATGCATTTAAGTTATGAAGAGAAGTATACCAATTATACCACATGAGCTGAACATTCAAGTACTAATTCAGGTGCTGGTAATCCTTTTTTTGGTATTAAGATATGAAATGGGCTGACAAAATTTCATGGGTTTGATGTCTTGTTTCTTATTGAATTAATTTTATAATACCAATTTTCACCATTAATATTTATAAATATTAATTACCATCACAGCTGGCCCTGTCTCCTGTATAGGTCTCCTATCTGTTAATAACTTCCTCTTTGATTTCAGTGGATGCATGTGGTGGATTTGATACATCAAAAATAGCTGGAATAGAATTCTAGATAAGTTTATCTCTTGTCTGGTTCATGAATTCCGTTTCAGTGAAGTGAATATCATACATTCTAAAATTAGTATTCAAGTAATTTAAATCTTTCCTCATCATATATTTGAACGACAACAATTAATAACCCATCTTTTACTTCTGTCAATAGAAAAAATAACAAAATGAATGTTTCTACCACTAGTTGAGGTATTTAATCATTAATTTCATAACATTTAAATTATAAATAGAAGTCCATATATATCCATAAGTACCAATTGTTTATGTTTAAAAATAAATATGGATGCAGGTGATCATGTAAATACTCAGCTACTTATAATTATTGTAATTAGGGGAAAATTATCTGATTATAGTAATGTAATTTTAGAAGTCCAATTATATTATTAACAATAATAAAGTAAGATATACCTCCCGCCCATAACATCTTCAGTGGCTCCAGTACATGTAACTGTAAGCTTATGTATATTTTACATACCCATTTTGTGATTAATAGGTTGATATTGTTCAATACAATTTAATCAGATTTTGTCTGAAACAAATATAGATCTAGATAGATCCTGCTTGGGTCATGTCAAGTATGGGCGTGTCTACTTCAAATTGTTATGCTTATTTTTTAAATATCCTTTATTTAAAAAAATGCCAGATCATATCAAATTTTTACACTAGCTTTCATTTTCTTTCGGGGATGTCTTTATTTGTGCATACCTTTTTCTGTTACTGCAGCCGAAAGCGGCGCAGAATGAACCAGTGCCAGTAGGCGCCATGTTAACGAAGGCAGCTGTCTGTGACAATCTACCTCCGGTCGCTAGGGCCCTGGCGCTCCATGAATTCAAAATTGAGAAATCACCATAGTAAGCCTACTCATTAATATTCTTATTAGGGGATTTTTCTGCGTTATGTCTATGGAAAGCCAAACGGAATTATAATGCGTAGTCACAGTCATAATATTGGAAAACCCCCACATCATTTCTCCATCGCCATTCGGGTACTTACAAGCGATAGGAAAACTGAACCGTTATTCTTCGTATTTACTCGTATGAAATTGAATATGTCTTAATTATAGTATGTATAACTGTTGATTACATTAATTTTTAGAAATATAAATAAAGAGTATTTCTGGCAGGGGTTTTGGTCAAATTCAATTAACGCCATATGTAAAAGTATAATATAATAACAAGTTAACTCAACCGTCTGATATAGAAAGTTGAAGGCCAAAAATGAAATAAACGATGACCAGTAAAGTATTTGAGGTGAATCTAGATCAGACTTTGTCAGGGGAGAGTATGCATTGCTTCGGCATTTTACTAAAATAAATTATCTTTACAGGTATGCCGGCAAAATCTTCTAATTTAGAAACTTAAAAACTTGCCCTCTGCCACTTCGATTACGCCTCATCCTTTTGGTAGGCAATGATAATAACGACCCAACAACAAGACAAACATTTTAAAGTTTTCCAAATTAAAATCGTTCGGTACCTTCTGAACCTGGCTCAAGGCTAGGCCACACATTGATACATTACAATGTGTAAGTTAATAGGATCATAAGCCGTAGAAACAAGAGTAAATACATTATATTTAAACTATACGTACTCAAAATCATGAAACCCGTGAAGTATTCAAATTATCTGCAATTTTTTAATGAGAATCGATGGACCAATTAAGATAATCACAACACCAAATTCTGCTAATATACTGTAATATTAATTCCCTGAGGTAAATCGCTCGAGAGATAACTCATTTGTATATTACACCCCCAAACGCTGGAGTCGTCTTCCACCAAACCTTTAGTACCCCAGGGGAAAATATTAAAACCGAGGGAACGGGTTGGTTCTACATTAAACAATAATTAAAATTCTCCTTTTTCTGTATTTTTTTTGGGGGGGAGGTCTCCAATTTTGTTTATATATTATTATCTTACCACTTTTGACGATAACTCCTTTCTAAATGTTGTATCCTTTTCACATTTTCTTATTTGCTGTATTGAAAACATTATGGAAGACAATAAATGGAAATAAGTTTAAACACTTTTTGTGCCATACACTATTCGGCATAATATGTATATTAGTCTTCAAGGGCTAATTTGATAATTATATAAATCTTGTTGTACAATATTTATTGTTATACGCCATTTATACTTTGTGACGTCATCTATAGACTTGTAGTACACTATAATGTATGTGTCAACTAATGATTAAATTTTCTCCGTCCATTTGAATAAGACCAACAAGGGTTTCATTAACTGAATTTGTATTTTACTTACTTACTTAACCCCCTTCGTCCCCATGTAGTGGAGCATAAGGCTACAACAACGTTCTTCCAACAATGCTTGTTTTTTTACGGGGTGGGGATGTTAGCCCCACGCCCAACCCCCAACCCGGAGGACCAGGTACTGGGTTTCGTCTGGTCCTTCCTCTGAGATCTACCCGGCTCGGTTAAACATGGCAGGGGCTTAAGTCGGCATAGCTCCCAGAGTCCCTGAGACACGCAAGCCCCCTCACCATCAACAAGGTACCAATACAGAGGGGAATATTTGTGTTCCTTGTAGTGCAAAAAATTAAACGTTAGACGAAACGTTTAACGGAAACATCTAGAAAGTTCAAGTTTCCTGTCATCACTCGTCCATTACTGTCGACTAATGTAGCCCCATGATGTATTTCTGCACTCAAACGACTCGTAACAAAGTACACAATACTATGAATGAATAATCTTTACAATACCAATCATAAATTGTAGTCTGTTTGCTCTACGATCAGTTTTGGCCTTGAAATACCTCAATTATGTGACTTTCTCTCAAACCTTTGACATGTTTCTAGAAGTTTTGTTGTTGCTGCTGTTGCTGTTGTCTTCAGTTGTTGTTGTTGTTTTTCTTTGTCGTTGTAGAATATTTTATATTGCTACGCGAGGAATCTATATTACAGAGTCTAATAGAATCTACATTACACAGTCAACTAACTATATGTTTCTTGCCAAATTATAGGTTCATCAGGTATGTTCGTTTGGTTTTGTTGTTCGGGGAGAATCCCCAGGCTGTCGCTTAATCAGCACAGACTATATGTTGGAGTGGTTGGGAAACCTCCTCCCCCACTCACAGGGGAGGAGTACGGAAAGATGGAGCCGAAATACCCTGAAGGTGGTCACTGCTGGAGTGTTTTACGTCCTCAGGAGGTTTTTAACGTTCCCCTTTATTTTACATAATTCAGTGGAGACGGCAGCGCCATTTAACGTGGTCAGCCACCCAAGATGTAGTGAGCCGAGAAATTAATCCCTGGAAAAGTTTTGACCTGTTACGGGGTTCGAACCTGTGATCGTTGGCACCAAGTGCCGGGTGCTTAACCGCTAGGCCACCGGAGCTCACGTGTCACTGTATGTTCGTTTGAGCTGAGATTCCATACATGCGGTATGCGGGATGCGGATACGGCAAAAATGGAACAGCATGTAAACAGACGTGCTCGATTCCATATGTCCGGATGCGGCATGCGATTTGTCCTGCGGCTGCGTACCGATGCGGATACGGCAAACTGAATCGCTTCATGTAGCGCGATTCGTACGACAAAAAATAAAAACCGGACGGGGGAATCCAGAATATGACGTCAGGGGCAGGTGTTTCCCGAACAATTTGGCCTTAAATTTTGTCATATTTTATATTCCTATTCATATTCACTGTCCAATCCATCAGCATCGCCGTTGTCATAATCTATTTCATAATTTGGGATGATAGCCTCTTCCCATTCTTCCTCCTTCATCGTGTGTCTCCTCTGCCTCTTCCGCAGATCCAATTACCGGTCCCTCTGCACTCTTAATGTGTTCTTCATCTCTCCACAAATTCACCACCGGCCGCTGGTAGTTCAACTGTCTGAGGTCTAGCCCTCTTTAATTTTGTCTCACTGTGCACGAATCCAGGTCTCCTCTTACGTTTACTGCCCGTTAACCATTCTTGGATTGCAGGATCTGGGTCAAACTTATCAACAGTGGGACATGTCAGCTGAATGGTCATCAGATCATTTAGTGCCGTATTTTAAAATAAGTTAAGAGATTAATCAACTGATAAAGAACCTAATTAATAAATGAACGAAAGGAGTAAATGATATTAATAATGTATGGCTCATATTTATGTTGGCCTTCTTCAACTTGCCTTCCATAAAAATTGGACTTTTCCATGCCCCGTTCTGTCAAAGCATCCTCAATTTTAACATCACTGTTTTCACATATGTCCTTGGAGTGGGTTGTAATAACCTCAACATCTCTGTTTCCAAAATCAATCCTATCATTGTTGCCGTGTTATGGCCAAGCTGTAAAAGCTGCAATTCTTGTGGCTTCCACAACTCATGTTTGGTGTCAACAAACCTGACTTTAAATCATTTTCTTTGTGTGAAAGACATTGATTGAAAAGTGTAAAACCCTTTTAAATATCATAATTTTAATATGCGGATAATGGCTCAATAAAACGTCGCATACACGTACGCGCGTACGCCGAGTTTGTCTCTGGGCAGCATTCGATATCATTATATGGAATAATCGCAGATATTCGGTATTATCCTACCTTTGGCCAGTGAAATGCTGTCATTCATAAGTTGTTTGTGACGTCACCACTCTCTGGATACATGCACTGAACATGCGTGTATATACTATCGCTTAATTAATTATCCACACAGCTGCCAGCTCAAAGTGATCCATGAAATACAGAACTTATTGTGGCATTTCTACCCACATAAACAATATATTTATTATATGCAAGTTAAAAGTGACGGAGTAACCAACCATTAGATTAAAACTAATTCCTATTGGATAAATCTGAAAAGGATATTAGCCACCAAAGATTTGCTTTAACCAGCACACGTGCACGTGTAAGCTCACTTTTCCATGCATGGCATCAGTTACTCGTTTACGCAACAGATCCCTGGTCAGGATATCGACCAGCAATAACTTCAGCCATTCAGTGTACATGAAAACCCGAACTTATCGGCAGTTTTTTTAATTGGTTTTATCTACTTGGCAACATTCCAGCATGGCATCAAAAACATGAACACAACACTTGCATATACTGCACATGCACAAAGTTATAAGTTAGATATCTTACGAATTTTTCATTGTGATTTTAAAGTTCGTTTGCGTTTCATTTTTTTTTTGTATTCCGTTTGAGATGTAATTAATTGATGGTTTGTCAACTTTTACTTTCGATGCACTTGGCTTCTTCACTCCTTTTACAAATCGCCACATTTTTAACAAACACACATACCAGGAAAACGCCACAAGAATTGAAAGAGAAAAAAACCCATAAATTTACCTTTGACGGATTTTAGCGTGTACAACTTTTGTCTTCGCTCGGAAGGCTTATTTACATATTCAGATAAATTGCAGAACACTGGTCATTCGGGAAGGCGCGAATCTCAATTGTGACGTTGCCAGGTGACGCCAATTTCAATCATAGTGAGAAGACATGTGTTCTAGATATGACCGAATATCGCCAGTAAAGTTATTTGTGTGTTTGTTCTTTGATATGTCACAAGTTAATAAGAAGATCGTGAGTTTGGTTATTTGTCAGGTAGCTGTTAGAATTAGCTTGTACTCGTTTTTTCCACTGAAATGGACGCTAGACACTGTCTATGTTTAAAATTAACTGGTTCCTTTATTGTAGACATGACATCTTTAGGCTTCTTTGTATCATCAATTGCGATGGCGCAGTTAGTTACAGCCTATGACTCGTAGCCGAAGGGTCAGGCTCCGGGAACTGCAATGCTGTTATGCGGCGCTTGGTTAACTCATCCATGAAATTGAGAACCTGACAGGACGAGATGGCTATGTGCTTGAGTAACGCTTTGCGCCTTTAATAGAAGCATGCGCCGTATGCTCCGTTGGGAGTTGAGATTTGTGATGGCTTAGAACAGGGATAATAATACTGTAAAGCGCCTTAGAGCAGCTATATATATACATATCACTTATTATTATTATCATAATTACAGGTGTGTATATCTTAATTTTTTCTTTTAAACAAACCGGTTAATGCATTCACTTTTGAATCTTTAATCTAATAATTGTACTAATATTGTTCGTTATTTGGTCTAAGAGAACTTTCCCTATTTCAAGTTCTTTGGTAGTTTACTAGCTGTTAGCCGAGCTCTTGACACCTTCAAGTACTACCCTGCTCTGCGTAATTCATAATTAATCAAGCAGTACTCCGTAAAGCGTTAGTACTGCTTCCGTATTGGGTGCCGTTGATAACATATCTTTGTCATCGAAGTTCAACCTAACATATATATTCACCATAATTGTATTAATACTAATAGTAAATATAGATTTATTAAAGTGCTCTTATTCGGAGAACATCCGTAGCGCAGTTCTATAATACCAACGATTTAGAGCTTCTCCCAGTTTAAAACAAATCCCATAACAGCCTACACTAGCTGGATTGCCTCTCACGGACATTGAACAAAATGTATTGAGTATTGCTATACTCTTGGGTGAGGAGAGTTGTTGCTGCCGGATCTAAGCTCATATATCAGGATAGGTTCAGCAGCAGACATTGGGTCAATTCGCTTCCGGAATTGATGGTCAATTCCAATTCCAAAATTGGAATTGATTAATTAAGAATTGGATTGGAATTGATAAATTTTTAATTGGAATTTCCTGCCAAAAATATTAAATCCACAAATTAATTTACCATTTAATTTTTTTAATTCAGGAATATTTCTTCCATGACAGTCCCACTTGGAATATAAACTACTCGAAGCATTCCAAGTAGGTACTCGGAGTAGGTACTCGGAGTACCTATTCATGGTCAAAAAGAGTAGGTAAAAAGAATTGGAATTGACACATTTGGAATTGATGAATTTGATGTGGAATTAGAATTTACCAAATGGAATTGAGTGGAATTGGAATTGACAAAATGGAATTCACTGTTCAGTAGTATTAACTTATATCTATTCAAACAATCTGGCGTTGAAAATAAGCTTCCCGCTCATTTGCATATTGATCGCAGAAGACCACAACAAGCACACTGCGGATGAGTACTTATTTATACTTGTTACACACACACACACACACACACACACATATATATATATATATATATATATATATAAATATTTAAATCTAAATTCAATTTAAACTTTTACTGCGCTTATTTTCGCTTAAACGAATTCTAAGGCGCGACAAATCCAGACCAGATACCTATGCCATATTCCTTAACCGGCAAAAAGTTTGTGATCAAGGGAACAACCCTGTCGGGTGGAGAAGGTGGATATGCATCCTGAAAAAGATGTGTCTTTAGCCTTTGTCTGAAACATAATACTGTTGGGGGAGAACGAAGTACGTGAGGTAGGGAATTCCACAATAAAGGACCATCGTAGCTGAGACAGTTGTGAAAGTGTACTTTTGACTTGTTTACGCTAGGTTTGTACACAGGAACATGAAGGTACAGGTTGTTAAGGCTGCTGCGCCTTGTGTTGACTTGGCACGTGTAGCGTGTCAAATGAGGACTGAAAGGCATTTAAAAACATTTATAAGGTATTACGTCCGGATTACGTCAAAAAGCGAGTTATACAATGGAGCTTGGAACTAATTAATGACGAAAGACGGAATATGACTGTACACGTTACAGTTAATATGTGTAATCAGGCTGAGTTTTTCAAGTAACACACATACTATCTGTAAATTTCAGGTAATATTCGCATTACCTGATTATAGAGATTAACTGTAACCAGGGTTCGCAGGATTTTGATAAAGCGTTTTAAACCACCGGTTAAAACAAAGTTAAAACCGTCACTGATTTGAAACAAAATCATCATAAACACTGGCAAAATATACTTTTGGACCAAACTACTGTCAAAAAACAGATCCAAAGTATAGTTATTGAAAAAAATCATATAAGTAGGTGGAATACTTCTAAAGCGCTATTTACCTTTGAACAAGTTAACCGTGTTTTTCACATGGTGATAGCAAGTTAGCAAATTGTAATTAAGTGAATTAACATGTGTGAATGACTAAGTGCAGGTGAATAAATAAAAAGGATGGTTGTTTACTTGATTGAACTTGAGATTGGCTAACGATAGGCCTACATATAAGTACAGAGCACTGAGGTGATCAATGCTTTTAAAGTGAATGCTGCAAACTGTTGTTTTCTTTAACTTTCAGCAATATTATTAAAAATTAAAAATTCCGAACAATATAAATAAATGCATTCTTATCACAAACATAGGCACCTGACCTAGAAACATGAGACCCAAAACTACCATAGTATTTTTGACAGTTGTCGACGTCAAAAGGTATTTTCGATGGTTTAAACCAGGTTTTTGGCATGTCCAAAATAGGTTTCTCACGTTAAAAACCGAACCCTGACTGTAACATAGACCTGTCTTACAACAGGCTGCTGTAACTTTAAGAATTCAATGAACAAAATAGTATTTATTTTTAACCATTAACTGACTGACTAACCGACTCACTGTGACGTTCTAATGGCTTAAGTAGTGCAGTTGCCCAAATACCTCCAACAACTGGGTTTAAATCACGCCCTGACTAAACACTGAAGGGTGTTTCATCTTTCACCCGATTTTGATTTAAATCATGATTTAAATCGCTACAAAACTGTCCGTTAGTAGGGGTGGGTCCGATTATCATTGCGAGACCAAATAATTTAAATTATCTTATTTTAGAACAATATTAGCCTAATTTTAAGTATTGTAAGTATTTATACGGAAATCGTCTACCTATTTAAAGCTATCACAATATATTTTCGTTGTTTCAGAGTATTTATCTGAAAATTGCCACCTTCTAAATTTCTACAAGGTTGAAGACCAGAATCTTGGATCGAACAATTAACGATACAGAATCGATTTATTCGTACTGAATAATCCGCAAGTAACTTGAATGCGGACACGCACGCGTGTGTACGTGTCGCGAACAGTTAATCGATTCTGTGAGGTCAGTTGGTATATTGACATTCTTGAATAACAATAAACACATCTAGTTGTTCTTATAAGCAGAAAAGAGGATACGTAACCTTTAGTTTAATTGTGATGTTTAAATTTTCAAACGGCATCCTTGTCCGTTACGAGGTAACACTTTTTCGGACTTACAAAGAACGCCTTATGCTCCATGCACCTGAATTTGATTTGACCTGCAAATGACCCGTCTGTGTAACACTGAATATCTAAGTCATCCATCTCGATGCCAGCCACATCATTTTCGTATCCATCTCTTCCCAACCAGCGGACTACACCAAAACGAAAAGCCGATCTCATCTTGACCTTGACCCGGTCACCGACTTTGAATCTCACCTCGGGTTCGGGTTCTACGCTTTGTGCGGCATCATTCGATTCGACGAAAACAGTCGTTCGGGATGACTGTGATCCATAACTAGAATCATGTGGTTCGTAATCGTCTGCCAACATCAAACCTGCAATGGGCACGAGAGAGGCGTGGTTCTTCTCGCAGTTAAACAGCTGCTTCCCACGATATCGCCCAGTGCCATTTCCGATAGGATTGTCGAATTCGACGCCAGCGTGCTCCCTAATATACGTTTCTGCTGTTTCTATATCACCGAGCCACCGGATCCAACCATACTGTGGGCCAAGATCGCTAATCCACACGACACGGGAATTCAGTAGGAAATCGGATATATAGTTCAGACTTCTGAAAGAGTCACCTTCTGGTATAACCTGACGAACGCACTTCAACGAATAGAACACAGCGCAGTTATTTTCGCACGTAAAATATCTCTCACCCCGGAAAATCCCATCACTGGTGCCTTTGCCGGAAAACTCCTTTTCCAGTTCGATCCCAAACATGATGCCATCACCGAAATTATTCAGAGCACCCTTGAATCGGATGTTACCCGTTACTCCATCTAAACACTGAACGTTCACTATGCGTACCTTATCGTGGATGACCAAGTCCCTTCCTTCGTTAATCCACGCATGATCCTGATAGATATTGAGCCGGTCGCTATCAGTTTTCACGGCCAACAGAAGTTCAAACTGAGTTTTGGTCAGCCCTTCGAAGGCGAAATCTTGCCGCAATACCGATATATCTTCAGAGCCAACCTTCTGGACTTCCTCGTTTGTAGTACATTCTTTCCACAGAGATCCAGGACATACGTTTTCTAGATTTACGTTCTTCAGCTTCTTCACTAGAATGAAAAAAAGCGACGACTGGGCAGTAGCCATGGTCCGTGTTTCAGTTCCCCTGTCTCCGACCGTTTTTATCAGACGTCAGTTATATCCTGTGGTACTCATGAGAAGTCATATACAAACATCAGCAGTCGATTACTATGAGATAATGATATACTCCGCGTTGGCCGATGCCAGTCACTAACTTGAGCAGACGTAGTCTCGTATTTATCAGAATCACCTTACACTGAAACTTAAAACGGTTTACACCAACGCGATAACGTAGACATGCATTTAAGCACCGAGTTTCAGCGTCTAGCTGTACCAGGCTAGTTCCCCCTATTTAAGGCCTTAATATAAATATTTAAATTACGCTGTTTGGAAATCCCCACCGAAAGTATGTCATCATATACTAGTTTTTTTTGGTTGTATTATAGCAACTCATTCAAATGAGATAATATATTATTGGTACTGAAGATTTAAATATAAAAATACATAATACACAAATAAAATTAATTAAACCAAATCGCCTTGATAATTTAAAGAGCCCTAACCAAAACATTAAACTTCATTTCTTTATGTCTGTCAGGATGGCCGAGTGGTCTAAGGCGCCAGACTCAAGGTTTATACCTTGCTTGATAGAACAAGTAATTGGGTGTTCTGGTCCGCGTATGCGGGCGTGGGTTCAAATCCCACTTCTGACATAAATTTTTTCTCATTAATTTGTGTTTCTCGTATCTACACGATTAAATATTTATGCACATTTGTTTATAAAATCTTCTATAGAACAAATACATGGCAACAATTTATGCAAGAACCGAAAATATAATAATTATTATAACGACCATATGGTCATATGAGTAGGTCTACACTGATACAGTTGTCTCAGGAGATGCTCAGATGGGCGATATGGATAGCTCTAGATCAAATTTCCATATTGAAAATTGGCACGATTCAATTCCACGATTATTGGCTACTCCTCCATTATATTTTCGATCAGGCAACTACTTATCTGAATAATTAATTTCATGAAATAAAATCTGTGAATGAGTGAAAAAAGTGGATACCATAATTTCACTTTAAATAAATATAATGTCTTTGTTGTTAATCTTCATATAATGGGCAGGTGTATGCAACTGCATAAATAATTGTGTTATTTTTTTGGTACCTAATAATATTGGGGGCGGGGGGGGGGAGATTGCAATTGATGAATTTTCTGATATTATTTTAAAGGGAATATTTACCCAACATGCACCTGTATGCACACCATGGACGTACTAGGTAATTGGAAGGTGCTTTATACTGAAAAGGAAAGAATTTTTTCAAGCTATAAACTTTTATAGTGGAAACACAAATTGTCAGGAGAGAGGCACAATTTAATATCCTTAAAATATTTAGATCCCAAAACATTGTTTAGCCCACCCCTTTTTATAAATCCTGGATCAGCCTTTCATGGCTGCGAGCAAACACAATATATATATATATATATATATATATATATATATATATATATATATATATATAATTATATACAAATTACTTGTCATGCCAGACAGCTTTCCAATCATGTCTTAATTAAGTGTAAGGCGATTAATTTTATTCACAAAATTGAATAATGCTTGTTAGATAAGAACATGAAGATTATTCTTTTTTATATAACAGTAATAATTACAAACTTCTATAGCGCCAATATCCTCAAAAAGAATCGAGCTGAGTACGTGGTGCACCCAGTATACAGGGGTTGGGCAATCTCATAGTCAAGGTACGATACAAATTTCAGCAACAAATGATCTGATGCAGTGGAAACTCAGGAAGAAATAAGCAGCCATTACCCCCAGCAGGAGCATATATAGTCTATATTTTTAATGGACTGAAGTTGGTTTGGAACACTTGCCAAATGTACAACGTGCCTCTTATTGTCACTTAGGGGTTACCTCAACTCCCTCCCCATGCAGTCAAGGAATATCAATAATTATTTCTACAAAAATATTAGATGTAGAATATCACACATTTACTGTATTTAAAACACATGACCAGTGCAGAATTCATTTTATTCATCATAACAAAATGACATGCTTTAGCCAGCATATTACATCAGCATTATATTTCACAAAATCGGTTTCAACTCATTTTGTAGGAAAATTGCATTTTTAAAAACAACCCATCATAGTGCTGATATTACATGCATCTTAAAACAGTTTATAAACAATATGATAATATTAATTAAATATTATCAATCTGATCTCACAGTTAAGAAGATTTCATTGTACATATAACATCATATGCTGGTCATACATGTTTTGGGGTTTTTTTTTCGCTACAAATAAATGTAAAGCTGCAATAGACAAAACGACCATAAACTACATGTCACAGCCATGGAGACCTGGGGCGGTTACATTTTGTATCTAGATACTGTTTTGACTGTAATTGAAATGTATCTAGATATACATTTGTCAATTTTTCAAATGTAACTGTAACTTATCTAGATACATTGCAAAAGTGTCTGAATTTCAGATGCATTTCATGTACATTCTAGATACATGATTATTTTAAATACTCATATGATGTAATTGCATATTTTGACACAATTAAATATTGTCATTATTATAAATAATTTAAACATACACTCTGACAATTAATTGAGTGACCCCCTAAAAATTAACAAATTATTAGGAGAGCTATATGGTAATTGTCTCATCTTTGATCGTATCTTTCATGTTTTAAATTGGAATGGTGAACTGGGAAATTTTATCAACATGAATAACTTATGCTAATCTTGAAAGCCACATTGAAACCAGCATCGAGTAAGTCTTGTCATGACACTAATTCTCGTAGAAACATAAATAGGGTTAGTTTGGTGTGTTCTGGCCAAATCATTTATAAACCTTGAATGTATCTTTCACGTTTTAAATCGCAGTTGTGAATTTAGGAATATGATCAACATCAATAATTTATGCTAATCACCAAGGCATCGGTGAAGCCATCACAGATCATGTCAGGACACTATAATAGCTCACAGAAAGACGATTAGTGTTTGTTTGATGTGTTCTGGCCAAATCTTTTATAAACCAACAATTTCAAGTCATTGTCATCATAACCAGTTTTCAATGTATCAATGCTTTAACAAATATATTAGTATATCGGCTAAACCTTCACTCTGACTATTCTTGACCATTTCGGTCCGTTCTCCGCGTGCCTGATGATAAACTTAATTGCTCGAACACTGACACAAAGCTTACCACGTATGATAGGAACATATTGTCTGAGGCTTGTGATATTCTGGCACAATTAGGGGAAGTCACATATATTGTACAACGTAACCAGACAGTGTCTGCCAGTCTTGTGATCCCTGGTGTTCGTCAGCCGACCAGTTAGCAGTAATGAAGCAGACCCTCAAGACAGAGGTCATGCGTATACAATAACCAACTAAACCACAGGTTTCACAGGATGATCCGGAACCCTACAGGAAGCGATCCAAGGTGTTCTCCTTTATGGGGAATCGCAGGGTTCCCACAACAATTTCATCAGCAGACAGTGAGATATCGTATTACTTTTGTCAGCAATGAATTGCAGAGGACAGTAATGCATTATCTTATTGGCAGCAACAACAGCTGAACTTTCCGACACTCAGTAAGCTGGCTAAACAGTGCCTCACTGTACCGGCTTCTTCTGCTCCAGTCGAACGACTATTCAGTATAGCTGGAAAGATCTTCCGCCCAGACAGATGCTCGTGCACTGAAAGACCATACCAATCGAGACCCCGGTGTTCATACGAATGAACTACAAGTAGTATGTTTCTATTAAAGTTGACAATATGTGAAAAGGAATAAACCTGAAAAATATTTACTATTGTCTTGTCTTTTCTTGCACTCAAAGACACCGCACAGAAAATGTATCTCGTCTTTTCTTTCACCCAAAGACACTGCACAGAAAATGTAACTGTAAAGGTATCTAGATACATTTGAAATGTATCTTCCCCAGGTCTGGTCGCAGTCATAGCATAAGACAAATGACAGTCTACACAAATGTAATTATTGGCATTAAATGTTATACCAATCTGCATCTGCAAATGTTTGGCTTGACCTCCCAAATAACAACTAGATCTATAACGTCTGCCGGTCAGTTCACTTCTAAGGTGAACAAATACTTCATTAGTCTATAATAATTTCGCTTTATTAATTTTCCATGCTACCACCATCGCATTATTTAACCATTCATGTACATCTTATGCTTGATAGTGTTATAAATTGAGCAATACTTAATCGGTTCTGCTAATCAATACAATAATAATTCGGAATGGGCGTTCCAGACATATTATTTCATGTAATATAGACACAACATTGACCTGTTAATTTATAATTTTACTTGGGTTGCATCAACGCACAGAATATTTCTTCGGTGTCACCCCAAACTATATCACTAATTTATAAAAAATATATTTCTCTATCTAAATATAATTATAGACATTAAAGCAGTAAATATTTTGATAATTAGGAAAAAAAGTAAACCCAACAATTTAATTGGGTTGTATGGCATTTCTTGTCTCCAAACATGCGAAATTATAAACAAACTTTGTTGCAGATTATATAGTGATTATCTAACTGGTTGGTGATACAAACAGTGTCACATTAATCTATGGACAGGTATAAAACGTAAAAAAATTAGTCCTACGTATAAGCAGTTGTTCTGTTTTGTTAACATTTGTATTTAAAACATATTTATATTGTCAGTGAGTGATTATAAAAAAGGGTAAATCGGATTTATACACACACATACACGCATATATAATAATAATATATATTTAATAAAGCGCCCTTACTAGCAGGAGCCATTCAAAGTTACTGTACAAATAATATGTAATATAATAATACCCCAAATAATACGTCTGTAAAAACCCTGTAATGATTTAAAAGATAATAATCATTTATCTGTGAAAGCGACCTTAAATAGGTGTGTCTTTAGAAGAAACTAAAAATTTCCGAGAGACGACGCATTTCTAATATATATATATATATATATATATATATATATATATATATATATATATATATATAGGCTATAAAATTTCTTTAGATTTATGCTTATTATATGGCTTGTCATGAAATACATTTAGCGAATTACGAAGAAGTACATTTAGACAAATTCAAGTTGTTAATATTTATATCATGTAGGTCTATACATCCTAGACGAAGAATTTGGGGGGAGGTCCCCGGGTAGCATGGCATTTGATATTCATATTATATAACAGTGTGATATTATTAGTGATATTTACTATGTATTAAGTAATTACTTAGTCTTCGCAAGGAATTTGCAGTGCGTTTTGACATCAGTAGAATATTCTGAAAGATGGTTGGATTAAATTATTTAGAGTTGCCCCTCCTCTTACAGGTTGAAGCATAGTGATCTTTCGTCTTCGTTCTTCACACTGCCATCTTGCGAATAAAATCCAATTGGGCGACAATTGATTATGTACAAAATATGTGATTTTAGTTTGTGCGTGGACTAGATCTAGACTAATCATTTGTCTGTATTGGAGATATAGTATGTTATATTATTCATATTCATATATAATTACACCATCATTAGTTTTATTTAAGATAATGGGTCAAATATGCTGCGTTATTGTTTACCGTCTCTTTACAGTGTAAACCTTAGACTTTGACTCTTGAGTCAATAGATTTAATCTATTGACTCAAAGTTAAAAGTAAAAGTTGTTTTATAATTATCGAAATGGTTGCGTAGCCGTGCATCCGAAACTTGTTCGCAGTCGCTAAATGTCCGAACACTCAATGCGTATGCTCTAGCTCCCGACAGCGCTGAGGAGAATCGATACTCCGTCGTTGTTGTTTTGTTTTTCGGGGAGAATCCCAGTCTGTCGCTTATTCCGATATTGAATATTCGTCACTGCCTCTATGACTATGAGTCTATATCAGTCTATGATCTATCATATCATATGTTGAAGTGGTTGACCGTTGAGAAATTGCTCCTCCCCCACCACTTACAGGGAAGCAGTATGGAAAGATGGAGCCGAAATACCTGGAGGGTGGTCCCTGCCAGAGTATTTTACGTCCTCAGGGGGTCATTAACGTCCACCTTAATTTTAACGAAGTGGTTACGTATCCAAGCATCGGAACCCTGTACCTCAGCGTTATAGGTCCGAACACTTAATGCGCATGCGCCAATTATTCCTTCGTGGCTATTACTTCCGTTCAGATATGGCATCCGAACACATAGTAGTTACATTTGGGTTGAAGATGCCTTTCATAGTTTTGAAGGGGTATACAAATAAAAATCAAAGAAATAGAAGATAGAACAGCCAGCGTTA
>JAODUP010000592.1:247500-260964 GCA_025642065.1 Paralvinella palmiformis | reverse complement strand
TTTTGGGGTATGTCATGCTTTCGAAGATGAAGAAAAAACAACAACAATGAAGACGAATTTGGTAATGTATTATTGACGTTATCTTGAATAAATAATTGATTTAAAGATGTGTTAAAATTTTATGATTTGATTTTATGTATAACTGGGGGCTGGGTGGGTTGGGGTTGTAGCTGGTCTAATGCAATAAATAAAGGTAGAATCTCGCGAGTTAGACTACTATAGATTGAGACATGTTATGATGATCTTAACGCTTCCTTCGCCAGAATATTCTGTGCTCCCTCCCTCTCTCTCTCTCTCTCTCTCTCTCTCTCCTCCTCCCCCTCTCTCCCCTCTCCTTCGCAGAGTAAAATAATTATTAAGAAAATGATTGTAGCAGACTATATCAGGGGAGATGGCATAAACCATTATAACATTATTCGCCTTCAGCGAATTCACAATGATGTACATCACATAGTAACAAATACTCAAAAAATATGATCTAAGGATCTTTGCTAACAAGATTTTACTAACAACTTGAGATGGCGCCTGAATACCTGTGCGAAGTCGTGTCCATTAGAAAGTCATCCATAAAACTCAGGTCATCAAGTCAGATGCTATTGTAAATGTCGAAAACGAATACGAATATGAATATTTATTTCCCATTTACAAATTTTACAATAGTATACAAGTGAACGACACAAAATATGATATATATTGCTTACAAAATAGAAAAACGGGAGGAGAAGTATCGCTCAAATTAAATAAAATGTTATGATTAAAGAAAACAAAATCTGTGTCTCGGCTCAAGTCAAGCGTCGATTGTGCGTTTCGTGATGCAGGCCGCCTTCCCATTGTGTAACAGATTGCCGATGGATATTACAATGCGTCTTTTCTTGAAAGGTTTAAATCTATTCTATGACCGCATCTGGTCAAGGTAGCTTTCACCGATAAATAATATTCCTCGTTCAAATATATTAATGGAGTTTATTTTGGGTATCGCTGTACAACGCATTTGGATGGCTACTGCTAGTAGGTCGCCTTATTAAACAAAAATGCTACCCAAGTAAGGGATTTATGAGACGGTTCAGTCAGAAAACGGGCAGAGGCAAACGGATGACATAAACAAACACGTTTGTGTCAAATGCTTGAATAATTTAATAAATAAACAAAAATGCAACGTAAACATACAATACAACGTAAACATCTCTCTCTCTCTCTCTCTCTCTCTCTCTCTCTCTCTCTCTCTCTCTCTCTCTCTCTCTCTCTGTCTCTCTCAACTCCACCATCACCCCCTCTCTCAATGTCATTTAATGAAGTCTATTTAAAATTCCACCCGCACAGTCCTACGTTAATCGACGTCAACACGAATAAGGACGTTAATTCGGCACCAGACAACAGAATGTCCTACGGACAATTAACGACGCCACCATCAACACACAACCATGTTACACAGGTACAATTAACACGAGAGCCGAGTGGACCGTAAACAAGATGGTGAACGGGAAGTGCCGATACATGGCGCGTTCATCTTTCGGGCGTTCGGCGACACGAGGGCGGGTTGTTGTTATGTGGAAACGGGCGACTATCAACGAGAATGCATAAAAAACCAGTCTTCCTCCGTTCGGTGTCGAGACTCTCTCGAAGTTCAGTTAACACGGTGTCTCGGTTTCTGTCGCGAGCAGGCACGCAAGCACACAGTAATGCACACACACGCACGCAAGCACGCACACACAAAACAACACACACACACAGACGGAGAGAGAGAGAGAGAGAGGTTCTAGGAAATAAGCGGCCAAATGTTACATCAACGACTTGGTCATCGTGTTGGCTGTCTGACGATGGACAACAAGTCTGTCGGTGACGAGGAGGTGGAAAAATATGGACGACAGGACAAAAAGACTGCTCTTAGCTACAATCCACAATCCCCCCCCCCCTAGCCACAACCCCACTCTGACATTTTGTTGTTCCGTATGTCGTTATGTTATTTGTTGTCGTAAAGGATATGCGAACGACAGTTGTTAGATGATCAACAAGGTACGGGAGGGGGGTGTCACTGTCCAGACAGAAGGTGCTGGGGAAAGTGGAGAAATGATGACCTGTGATCGTGTATTTTTTCTATGATAATACAGGATAATGAGTCTTCATCCGTACACACAGGCGCGCACGCAACCCAGCCAAACACCCGAACACACACACACACCCTCACCCTTCCACCCCCACGCATGTACACATATTAATGACGGATTCTCCAGAGCTTACTTGAGGGGTACACCTCATTGCAGACTCCCAGATTGTAGTTCATATCCTGAAGATAGCTAGGTCAGGGGATGTTTAAACTACTACCACCATTACCACCATCCCATTACTACTACTACTACTACTACTACTACTACTTCTACCATTATTATTACTACACCACTACTGCTACTGCTACTACTACTATTATTATTACCACTACTACTACTACTACTACTACTACAACTACAATCACCACAACTACTGTTGCAATAAGAAGAAGAATAACATCAATAGCATTATTTAATAAGTTCACTATATTTCTGCAAGTCGAAAGGCAATATCTCAAAATTAGAAAAAATATTTGACATAAAGTACTCGTCATATTCTATGCAACCTGATGAAGACTTGAATAGGTCGAAACCGGTGGTTGCTATTGGGTTGAGTCGTGTTATATCGCTGCTATTAGTATTAATCTGAATTTATTCTGATTTATGCTTATATTATTCATACATTATTCACTCTGTGTATTAATATTTAATTTTTCCATTTTAGGCTTAATCTTTCTTGGCCGTAGTGTTCGACACAAGGCCTGGTTTTGTTTTAATCATAGTTTCTTTTTTATATTTAGATTATCCTCTTTTGGATTATTTTAGAAATTGTTTTTTCTTTCATTTTTCTCTAATTTTACCGGTAATTAATTATACTTACAATTAATTTTTTTAAAATCAGTTTGGAGTTAATTGTTGTTTGAATGAAAGTATAACACCTGTGCCAGTGCCTTAACTATCTTTATAAAACACACACACACACACACACACACACACACACACACACACACACACACACACACACATACACACACACACACACTCATATAATATATAACAAACATTAACAGTTTGTTATGTGTGCACGTGTGTTGTGTGTGAGTTTGTGTGCGCGTGTGTGTAGTTACCCAAATTCACCCCTGCCCTCTTCCCTCTCCCCCAAGCAAAAAACTGGGATCTCAAACATCGAGTTAGACTTGTAAGATGTCTCAAATAAGAAGTTTATCTGTTTACGTACTCATAGTAAGTATACGATGACATCGTGTGGTGATAAATATTCGTTATTTTAAAGCCACACAAAGTTGACTTCATATCTGACTTCAGCCTCAAAGGGTTTATCTTAGTCTAGACATATGGCTAATGGAAAATCTGGGAAAATGAGTACATTAGAGCTAAAGCTTCGTTGATGGATGAACTGACTTCTAATATTACGGAATCGATGGAAATAATTGCTATTAAGCCACCCCCCTGAAACGTACCAACCCGAATATTATTATTATTACTTATTATTATTGTTGTTGTTATTGTTGTTGTTATTGTTGTAGGGGTTCTGAAGTTGCTTACCATCTTTAAAAACAATTAGGTTATCATATTTCCCGTAAATATTACACCCAACAGACTACTGAGCTAGATGAATCGTTGTTTAAGATTTCCACTTTGAAAGAGCAGCGAGAAACATTATCGACATATAAAGCTAGAAGCGTAGGATGTGATATCGGAGATAAATAGTGGTCATATTACATGTAATAAATACAGACATTTATTCGTCGTATATATATATATATATATATATATATATATATATGAGATAGATAGATGGATAGATAGATAGATAGATATACAGAGAGATAAATAGATAGATAGATATGGATAGATATATAATTGGATAGACAGATAGGCAGATAGACAGCCAGATACCCTCCCGAGGTTTTCTACAATTATCTCCAGAATGAAGCACGGCAGAATCTCACACTCACCGGAAACAAAACAGAATCGTCCCGGAGCTAGCGAAAGCTGTCATGGAAATGAATATTTGATTAGTGCTAGCAGCGAATAGACAATAAGATGGCCTCTTTGTCATGTCTGCGCGTGTGATGTGCGGCCTAACAAAAATATTCCGACATCGCTATATTTAGTCAACATTCAGTTGCCGCAGGAAGCTCGTGGAATCCTAACTGGTCGTGTCTGAGTTCGGGTCATTTAACAGAGTGTCTTATCTAAATACGGTAATCTCTCCACAATCCGGTCTTAATATTAGATGCGTGGCAATATGTTGTGTTACAAATAACTGATCGATGGTTATCAGCTTTGGTTTTCGAATGATCGAAACGTGTTCATTTGCTTTTTTTATAACAATTGATGTCTTTTTCAGGGAGAATGGTATGCTGCACAGCGATCAAGCATTTTGCATGGTAAATGCCATGACGCATGCCATGACGCATGGCGTGACGCGTGGCATGGCGCCGTAATTTCAATCCGTAAACGATGACTACAAGCGATGCGCAGTTAGTGCGCTAGGACACGTATGCATAATGGTCATATCTGAATAAATTAAAGGAAGTTCATATTTTTACTGTCATCTGCCAATACGCTGGAGATGATCTAAATGTTCCGAAACTAATCTGTCATCTGTCCTGTCATTCGAGAGAAAATGACAGACCAGATGATAAACGAAGGGCAAACATTTATTTGAATGTTGGTGCTCTATTGATGTTGATGTTTTACAGCCATTTTTGTTAATACGGTGTGTTCAATGTGTGAGGCGAAGTGAAAGATGAATCATCCCGTAGACATGATCCTTCTCTGGTTTGAAGCCACGTACTAAACTATCTATGGCGAAACGTGCTACCAGCTGGGCTATGGAGACGCCCTCTGTTATGTACTGTGGAAATTGAATATATGATCTCTAAGAGTTCATTGTTTGCAATCTTTCACTTCACTTATCCTCTTCGTCCCCATAAGGCCACATTTGTTTGCAATACTATAATATGTCGATGTGGAACCGATAAATATGTCGGACCATCATGCATAATCCAATAAAAAACTTTCAAAGGTAGAGACTGAAGCTCAGACAGCGAAATAAATGATTAAAAGATCGACGATTTGGGTTATCCTGCTGGACCTGATTAACTCACACTATTTATAATGAAGCGACAGAGTTTTGGCGGACATACACCAAGAACCATATTGATGATTAAAAATATCCGCCACGAAGTGAGTTAATGACAGTTCGCGACATTGCGGTGCCAACACAGAAGAGCCGAAGGTGAGAGATGGTGATCTTCTTGATTCCCGGCAGATTGGTACGTGTCCGTAGTTTATGTAGACAGTTTGTTTCTGTTAAATCATTCAGTGCAACTCAATCAGCTATCGCTCGACACACGCACGACACACATACACGCACGCACGCACGCATGTAAGCACACATGTTGCCGTACCATATAACTTCCTGCGAATGTTGTCATTGATGAAACGCACTTCGATTCTAGGATGTCTTCTCTCTCTCTCTCTCTCTCTCTCTCTCTCTCTCTCTCTATATATATATATATATATATATATATATATATATATATGTGTGTGTGTGTGTGTGTGTATGTCTGAGTGTGAAGTAGTAATAATAGTGGTACTTAAGACATGTTTTTATCGGCCTATATATTAAAGGTAATGATTATGTACCCCGTAAACAAGGTTAAGCGTCAGCAATGTCTCCTTGGATATTATGGACCGTCAATCCACATAATTCGACCATCGTCTTCAAAAGACAACTGAGCAGATTCGTCACGAGAACCAGCCATTTATTGGTCTCCACACTAACCGCCGAGCCAACAAAAGCCATAGGGATAGGAGTAGCTTTATGTGCCATATCTTTACTGCCTTCCATCATTTGTTTTCTATAAGACACATCATGTTGTTGATGTCTAGATGAGGAAGGTGCTCTTAATACTGATGGGTCATCTTCCTTCACCAAGCCCCACAATGATAATTCGTATAAGCCGAGCCAGGTAAGTCTCTTTCATCGTTAATGCATCATTCAGCTCGTCGGCGAGCTCAAGTCGGGGGGCGGCTGTGTTTTGTTTGTTCGCCGAGATAATCCACTTCGTTTGATGTGTCATACATCAAAACATGTACACACACACACACACACACACACACACACACACACACACACACACACACACACACACACACACACACACACACACGAACCCAGAATAAAGCTGAAGTTAGGATCAGTGATGTCGAAATGTTATATATATATATTTAGGTTTCTTTTGGACCACAGAAAATTACTGTTGACTGTAAACTGTGGTGTCAAAATAGTTATGATATGTATGTAGCAAGTCACCATTGAACCATACGCACGTGTTGTTTGCTGCGAGTTGTGGTATCAAATGGTATGTTATACGTGCTTCGCTTTTTGTACGTAGCCTGCATGTAGCCGCTTTCCTGTGGGCGTGACATATTTGTCGCGTACGAAAAGCGAATTAGCTGGTTCCCACAGGCTGATGAGTAGACCAGACACATGTATAGGTTTACGTATATATGTATTGATATATGGAGGTGTAGAACATTTTATATTTAGATTGATGTATGTATAGTTTTATATTTAAAATTTATGGAGGTAGAGGTTTCAAAGGATATTTAGAAATTTTGAAGTTCTGAGCCAGTGCCACTATATATGTATCCTAAAACACGCACCCGCAAACACACACGCATTCACGCGCATCCACACACACATGTACACACACATATGCACAGATCTCCCCCCCACACACACAATCTCTCACAGAGTTAACTTTGTGTTCTCCATCATAGTCTAATCTATGTTCTCTCTGTGTTCCATGTGATGTGCAATATTTGTTTACTTTAATCTCCATTCATCACCCAATGTCTGACAGGGTCACTGAGCGGGTACTTAACTATACACTGTTTATGTGTGTTACTCACTCCAAGCAGTCATTGTTTGACGTTGTCGTTTGATCAGTGGCATAGTTAGTAGCGCACTGAGCGGCAGAAGTCCTGGTAATCGGATAGAATCCCCGTGTTACATCACATTTCCCTTTGGCATTAAGTCAGCGCCAGAACTCACTCACTCACTCACTCACTCACTCACTCACTCACTCACTCACTCACTCACTCACTCACTCACTCACTCACTCACTCACTCACTCACTCACACACTCACTCACTCACTCCTCCACTCACTCACTCACTCACTCACTCACTCACTCACTCACTCACTCACTCACTCACTCACTCACTCACTCACTCACTCACTCACTCACTCACTCACTCACTCACTCACTCACTCACTCACTCACTCACTCACTCACTCACTCACTCACTCACTCACTCACTCACTCACTCACTCACTCACTCACTCACACTCTTCAGCCTAACAGTGTATGTGATGCGATGATGAACAGTAAACGCTAGTCAGCTTAAGACTGTAACAAGACATGTACAAATCAAGAAAGACATGTTGTGGCTGACCTTTCATGGCCGCCAACGCCGTATGTCTGAAAGTGTTTCAGCACTGTCTCCAAACGAAACGGCTGTCAATTAAAAAGCATACCCGCTGACAATATACGGACAGAACAATGACTTACATCACGAACTTGCATACGACGGAGATTTACCTAAATTGTTTCGGGTAAGGGCCAGAATGTCTATCTTTTTTGCATGGTACCCAATTTCTGGCGGTTGCGAATCAATTTGGTAGGGATGAGCTTAATGAAGGGCGTCCCATAAGTCGTTTTCCAGTCATCATTTCAATCAGTTATAATCGATAAAGCGACTTTTACGAACCACCCTGTATGACATCGCTAATTCATTTATGAAAATTTACGGAAATTACATATGAATGTAAAATCTCTTCCTTTTAACGTTGACCAATTGCATCTTATCACTTATTTCTAAAATAGCCATAATTATATTACTGCTTTAATAACCTGATGATAGACAAGATAAAGCGATATCGGAGGCAGGATATAACTAAAAAGGGGATCGTGCTACGTTAGCTATTAACTATATGTCAGAGTTTAATATATATATATATATATATATATATATATATATATATATATATATATATATATATATATACATATATTGTGTGTGTGTGTGTGTGGTGTGTGTGTGTATGTATGTGTGTGTGTATTTTGGCTTGCAGTGGAACCTGAGTTCATTGATGAAGCAGGGACTGACTACCCATCTCAATCAATCTCCACTGTCAAATCCAACTACAGCTCCGGTCATATGTCTCTTGTGTTAGTTGTTTTTGTTGACAGATGTTGCTGTTTTACGCTCACTTTTGTGCACTTAGTAGATTGAATGAACGCACCGATAACTAAAGGTGATGAGGCGAAGTGAAAGATGAAGCAACCTTCAGATATAACTGGGCCGGGATTTGAACTCGGGTGCTAGAGCGCGGTGGCCAACCATGCTGCCAATTAGACCGCTGATACGGCTTTGTTGTACTGGTTTGTTGTTGGTTTGTTGTTGGGTTGTTGTTGGGTTATTTTTGCTGACGACTAGCTCCCATCGAGAAAACGACCACCGTCTCATCACCAGATTGCACATTCGCGACAGGTATCCGAAATCGTTCCCGGGGAATAACGTCTTAGAGCCATCTATTTAAACCCGATTCAGCTAGACATGGGCCGACGTCCTGCCGTCGGCGTTTTACCGGAGGTAAGAAGTATAGGTTTTGCCCAAAGAAAGCTATCCGACTCATTTAGATCTGATAATAATAATACGCGGATCATACAAGGCAATATTTCGATTATGGGATCGTCTTGTATCCGCCGTGGGACAACGAATGCAAGAGCACATTTTGACCGGATTGTTCAGCCTACTATCGTATTTCGGGCAGGGAGTTGTAGACATTAACATGAACTTAAATTTGAACCAACTACTCTCTTTCAGTCGTTCGTTTCAATCACATACATATTGGAATTAAATGAGTGAGTGAGTGAGTGTGTTAGTGAGTGAGTGAGTGAGTGAGTTAGTGGGTGAATAATCTATCTGTAGATGTATGAAACATTCAGGGAAACTTTCCAAAATCAAATGTAATTTCACTCGAACCTTGAACATGAGATTTGCAGCGCCATGCTCTAAATACTGCACTACCGGCTTCACCCAAATTCTGAATAAATAAAATCGCGTGTTTCTTTAATTGTCAGAATTGAGTGCAACGTATATTAGTCCAAATGGGTTTGTAAAACGGGTGTAACACTCGACGACTGGGGATATCGTGACGACATACATGATGATCAATTATCATCGTGAAGTAAAAAAAAGGTTTCTTGCACAAACATCTCCTTGTCAGAACATGATTCTACGTTAGAGAGCAATATCCCGGTTGTCGCTTCATACCTAAGTCTATTAGCAATACAACAAGCTGTCAGTCTAATTTCTGAGATGATGACAGCGATTCATCTCCTTCTACTAGATACAGCACGATTTTTTATCTCTGAGCGAGGCCACTGTTCTCTTGGTGATGTCCTGTTGTCACCATACCCCCTCTCTCTCTCTCTGTGTGTGTGTGTGTGTTCATCCTCTTCTGTTCCTCCTCTTTCTCTTTCTCTGTCAGATGGCGGAGATGAATTCTTGGCCAAAGCCTATTCGATTAGACGCCGCACGGGAAGGAATGAATCGGCTTTAACGTGACGAGAAGATAATTCCGGATTTCCAATGCCGCTCGGTCGGTGAGAACTGTTACGAATAACAGTTCCGGATAGAGAATACTCGAAGGAAGACCGAATGTCTGTAGACCAACGCAACGACATATCAGCCGTCAATTCTAGGCCGGCGAATGCCGCCTAATTGCCGATTGACAATTTGGTAAATGCTAACAATTATCTGGGGTTAGAGATCCATCCAGATGGTAGCTGTTGCCGTCTGTTTTAAAGGCTGAGGCTGTACGGATCTGACATGATGCGAGCGTGTCACTTTACGCAGTAATTAATATCGAGGTTGGCTACCTGTAACAAACTACTGCTATGACCTTTGATGAAGGCCCTTATCGGTTAAGGCACATCATAAAAGGTTCTGGTCTTAATATCACTTACTGGGCTGTGCTTGTCTACAGAACTGGTATGTTTGTCTGTCTGTCTGTCTTTCGGTCTGTTTGTCTGTCTGTCTGTCTGTCTATCTGTCTGTCTTTGTGTCATCTCAATCAGCAAAAATCTGTTTTTCCATAATATTATATAGAATCATCTTGAAACCGCTCAGACTTGTCCTCGGTTCCTTCTTTAAAAAGAAACTAGCTGTCCGTTTATCTTAGCATAAGATGTGTATACATTACTAACTAGGTCTTAAACGAAAAATAACATAAGACATTTTTAGGAAGCCACGAGGTAACGCCAACATATCAGGCATATGTTGGTATTCGGTAGGGTCAGCGCTCAACAGCCACTACCAGAGGCCATTGTATAAGTCATTCCCTGTGTGTTGGATGCTCACGGGCGTCCGCCCGTCCGCCCGCACACGCACGAACACCTGCACGCACACACACATATACAGGCACACGCATGCACACACACACACACACACGCACACAAACACACACCAATTAACTAAGTAGTATGTTGTTAGAGGAAGAGACATACCAGACCCGTTCCATATTTCTCCACATTATTTCCGCTGACACGTCGTTAGGCGAACAAGACAGCATTCGCAGTAGTCAGTGTCAAACAAATCCAGCTGAAATATGCTCTCGAAATTAAAGAGATGATAAATCGTCCAAAATCGCTTAGTGATCCCGAAGCAAACGAAAATAGGAAAAGTTTCAAAAAAAGATTAATCCCAACAAAAATTCGTTACTAAAGTGTAGTCGATGAAAGCTCCACGGAATGTATCCCATGATCTTTCTGTCAGTTATACTGACGGATATCTGACCTTAAGGTAGACATTTTAACTTTATGCCTCTTTTGTTTATTTTCCAAGCAATACATCCACTGTACGTAATTTATTTCAGTGTTTATTTGGTGCAGTCAGGTTGTTGCTTGTTAGATGTTGTGTGGACGTTAGTCTTACCTGAATGTCAGGTTCTAATTTCCCCCCCTCTCTCTCTGTGTGTGTGTGTTGGTGTGCGTGTTTATGTGCGTGTGGTTTTGCATCGGGGGTAGTGAAGTGTTTACATCATACGAGCGATTGATTGCAGAAATGAATTTAGACTGGGAACGTTTCGCCTATCGGTGATTTAATTTTCGCCTATATTGTCCACGAAGGGATGCCAAACAAAAGCGTTTCTGCGCCAGACGTTTTTGAATTAAGCATATAATTGATTTTGTTCTTCAACCGGTGGCTGCCTCGATGTTTTCTGTAGCCGACTTGGGGATAAATGCTGAAAGGGTAGATTTGGCCACTTTCTACAACCAGGAATACCTTCACCATAGCTTCATTAGGTCCGCGATGAAGAGAGTTTATCTGATGAAATGAATAATATAATCTATCCTCCTCAGATAAACACCTTGCTCTGTTTGAAGAAGAAAATAGAGGCGTATGGCCTCTTGCAGTCACATTTCGGGAACATTTTATAAATAACTAATTTGCTCTTTAGTAAAAAGTGTGTAAAGATATTTTTTTAACACAGCAGCAACATTATTATTATTATTATCATCATTGATAATACTTATTGGTATTTTACGGCCACTTTTGTGGACATGATAGGCTGAATGGGCCGAGCGACCTCCAAAGGTAATGAAGCGAAGTCAAAGATGAAACACCCTTCAGATATGCTCACGCCGAGATTCGGAGGCACCCCATTATTATTATTATTATTAGTAGTAGTAGAAGTAGTAGTAATAGCAGCAGCAGCAGTAGCAGTAGCAGTATTAGTAATACCATGAATGATACTAGTAGTAGCAGTAATAGTAACTGTATCAGTGGAAGTTATGGTGATGACTAGTGGGAGTAGTAGTAGTAGTTGTTGTTATTGTTCTGTCAGCAGTAGTAGTGGTAGTAACAGCAATAGGAGTAGAGGTAGTGATAGTGGTAGTGGGAAGTAGTAATATTAGTAGTAGTAGTAGTAATATTGGTAATATGATTATCTATATATGTTACTTCAATATTTTTCTTCAACGATCGTAGTTCTACTGTTCCCGGGGTGTCACCAATCTACAGTAAATATACGCCATTTTCTTCTGCCCTACAATTCAGGAAGATTGGTCGAGATCGGGATTTTCACAAGTCCAGATGATATGACGACGCGTTCCGACTTTATGAAATGTGTCGGCGTCATCAGATCACAATACCACACGTGGGCTCTAATTTCCGGCCAGAGCTTCCCTCCTAATACCATAATGGTGTACGACTGCGTCCCGATCTCGGCACCAGGAAATAGAGGATATCCGCGTTGCCGATTGATACGGGATCGGATTTGAATTCGGGAGAAACGTTGGCACAAAAGTAGATAAAAGATTGGCGAGACTTTCCGACAATAACTAAAGCTTTCCCATTTGTATTTTGTGTGTGTGTGTAGCAGCAGTAATGGTAGTAGAGGTAGTGATAGTAGTAGTGATAGTGGTAGTGGAAGTAGTAATAGGAGCAGTAGTAGTAATAATAGTAGTATTAGTGTGATTATTTACATCGGTTGTTTCAATAATAATGTTGTTCTTGCAATGGTTGTTGTTGAAAATTATATTCTTTCCGCTTGGATTGATGAGAATCGAGTTTAAAAACAATAACTCGTCAAACGACTGGCTTTGCTTTGCACAAGCCCGTATTGTGTGTAACGTTCCATAATATAAAAGTACAATTATGTTACAGTGGTAAAACTTTAATCGAAATTATTCATGATTTGATTTCTCAGTCAAACAAATACGATTTCGTATTTTAAAATTGTTATATAATGCCTTCTCTTCGATACAAGCCACCAAAACATTATAATTATAGATAATACGCATACGATGATGCGACTAACCTTTCACTTAGTGTTATCATATTTGGATTACAGAACGATTACTTGCACAACCTTTCACCGAGTATTGCATTCAAATGCCATTTATCTGTGTAGCACTTGCTGTGTCCGATTTTGGAATATATACAAGAAAATAAAATCGTTGCATTACTATAATAATAGGGACAACTGGATGATGATGATGATGATGATTGATGTTTTACGGCCACGTTTGTGCACAAGGTAGGCTAAATGGGCCGAGCGACCTCCAAAGGTAATGAGACGAAGTGAAAGACGAAACAACCTTCAGATATGCCCACGCCGGGATTCGATCGAACACGGGTGGTAGTGATATGTGGTCCAACACGCTACCGCTAGACCACGGAGGCGCCCTAGGGACAACTGGAGGACGGACGCCAAATACTATTTCACTAGTCCTATGTAATAAAAGGAATTTGTAATAGAATTCAAGCTTTCGCGCATAAAATAAACATGTTTGCTCTTCATGTCGATGGA
>JAODUP010000592.1:227500-242500 GCA_025642065.1 Paralvinella palmiformis | reverse complement strand
CTTATCGTCGCGACACGACGTGGCCTTTCGGCGCGTCCGAAAAATCCAGATGACAGGTGCATTTAATTTCAGGTGGACCGGCCACTAGGTGGCGCTCGTTCGGTGGGTGACTAACCTCCGGAGTAGTGCTAGCCGGAGACCGGCATATCGTTTATGGCAGGCGGAGGCCAGCTGTAATGAAATCTACGGCCGCGCAGAGCTGTTAAAATTTACAGGTGTTTTACGGCTGCTCTGCAGCGTGTTAGTCCGGTCGTAATGTGTCAGAATGGCGGTACGGATAGGAAGACGTATCTCGGCCACGCTTTAGAGTTTTATTACCGTTTGCCTTCGTTCCCTACTTGATGGTCGTATCGCTAAAGCTCGTGAATATTACAAATATTATCTATAGAAGAGCTAGGGTACTATCTTGGACAGTGTAAGTGTTATTCCGCGAAGTCTTTAACTAAGAACAAGCGACAACACTGAATAAACAAGGAACTGTGTCTGGACGAGAATTGAAGTGATAGATGGAATTATTATTCATTGCGCCGCCCCCCCTTCTCTCTGTGTGTCTGTGTGATGTTTTCTGTTTCTCTCATCTCATCATCACCAATAAACAAACGACGCAAATTACCATGATTATCTGGTTAATCAGAACGGGCGTGGGAAGACGACCGAGCTGCAACGGGAAAGGGATAGGCCACAAAGGAAGGATTTCAGCGTCCTATTTGCTGTTGCCAGTAGCCCCCTTTGAGCATCAGATATTTGAATCGCCGATTTTTAAATAGCCTCTCCAGTAAAAACTTTACTTATAAATTAAGCAATTAATACCGACAGGTTAATGGTCTCACACCAACAGATACACGAATTTACTATCTCTATCGCCGAAATCACCTCGGATTTTATTTGACAAGATTACCGAAAATTTAGTTTTATCTCTCAGCGAAAAATGTCGATTTTTGATCAAAGTGTAATTGATTCTTTTATGGCATCAGATTTCGAAACGAAGGCAATTTAACGATGTAGTATTAATGTGTTCGAATATCGGCGTGGGCATATCTGAAGGTTGTTTCATCTTCGACATCGCTTCATTGCCTTTGGAGGTCGCTCGGCCCATTTAGCCTACCATCAAAACATCAATCATCATCATCTTTCTCTCACCTTTATCCCAATCGTAGATGGAGGATGAAGATTTAATACAGTGTTGCGGCTTATTATCAGTTCAGGATCAGCATGTGTGATAATACAATGAGCAATGAAATGTACGACTTTCGGTGCACATTTCCGAGATATATTGTCAACGGTTGACCTCTTTCCCTTGAAATTGTTAGTTATCGTTTTGGGATAAACGGATAGAAGATGAGGAATGATATTATCCTCTTTGTTTGTAGCGCGATCAGATTGAGGATGAAAGTGATAAGCCATCGGAGGAAGCGGCTAATCTACGTTAAACAATCTGCCGGTAGCTTCCGTTGTCTGGCAAATGTCAAGGTTGGTGGCGAGAGAATCCCCATCGTATATAACGTTTGTTCTCGTAGGATGTACTTATTATGACTGATAAATAGGAGCAAATTAAATACATCGGCGACCATTGATCTACCTGGCTTTGATGTGTCCACTGTTGGGGTATTAAAGAACTGCCTTATTGTTCTATTAAGACAGATGAAAAAAATGCTCAATCAATGCTCGTGGGTTAATCGCCACCCCTCGGCTATAAATCCCAGGTGTGACCAGTGTTAAGGCTTAATAACCCAAATCAACAGCAACAATAACAAGCAAAACACAAATAAGAACAACATTCTAATTTTTTTATTTCTAATGCATCAGGAAATGTCTTAGTTCTGTGCTTTCAAACACAGCAGTATTTAAATTAAGATGTATTTCACTTCTTGAATTTGAGTGTATGCTAATAAATTTGTTTGTATATATATATATATATATATATATATATATATATATATATATATATATATATATATATATATATATATACCCAAGACCGTCTCAGCGAGCGCAACACTTAGAGATTCGTTAGAGTCCACCAGAAGCAATTAGAGACGCGATCCCCCAACCTCTGTACAGGTGTGATAGAGATAGCAGCCTCATAAATGGCCGTCGAACTTCACCTCGGTCTCCCTGTTCAATGTAAACATAATCACTTCCATTCAGCACCATTTAGTGACCATTCCCCTTCCAAATAATGCCCACCCTTCCTTAGGGTGGCCATTAACCGGGGCAACGCCGACCGCGTTTTTACGGCTTCTGTCTCGGAACATGCACCCTCCTCGATCCAGGAAACCGGGAAGAATGAATTCGGACTAATTACTCGCCGCATTTGAGTCAAGGATGGAGCTTATTGTTTTTGTCAACAAGTGATTGCTTCGTCAGCCGGCGAGGCCGCCACTTGAAATCTTCTATCCAGATGCACGGCATCCACATACCACAGGGAGATAACCTACTGGCGCTGGAGGAATTCGGGCTTCAGCTAGTAGGATGTTGTTGATCCGGAAGCGGCCACAGTTGCTGGTAACGGGATCATGTCGTTGAAACAACCTGTGATTTGGTCAGACTTTTTGCTTTATTTCACTCCAAATGTTCGTAGGTAGTACATATAGAACAGAAATACGTGCACAGTGCATTCGAAACAGACCTAGCTACCGAGAGTATCAGCAGAAAAGACAGTCAGTAGTCAGTTAACCAAATCAACATTACGTCCTAGTACGGAGCCAAACATTTACTGCGCACACAATTAATAGCTAAATTCGAAACCATTTAGATAGATAGATAGATAGATGTGGTATGAACAACTAAAATTGTCTTTGTTCTGACGTCAGCAAATCAGAAATATATATATATATATATATATATATATATATATATATATATATATATATATATATATATGTCCACCAGCTCGCAGAAAGTAACGACCCGTCCGGGTTCTCACTTATCTCACTTATGGGCCACCAATTCGTAATTCACATGGCATTATCAAAGGAATAAAGTCACCGAGCGTTCCCGTAATCCGGACACCGCTTGTGAAATTATGGCCGTAAATAGACAACTTGATGCCATCTCCTCCTACGCCATCGTATCTGAATGTGGAGCGTAAACTACCTTTACGAGTTTCTTCAAGAACGGCGTAAAACGGTCGATAAACACAAATGGGAGAGGGACACGAAGGTTTAACCGTTTTAGATTTTGGGTACCTTTACGGACGGAATCATTACGAATGCTTCCCGGATCATCGCATCTTAGCACGAGAGGAGACTGACAATCGGTCCTTTACAGCATCAAATAGTAAATTTTCTCCGTGGGCATACATTTCAAGGATTGGATTGAATTAAGCCAGACACCCACGCACGTAGACACGCACGCACGCACGCATGCACGCACGCACACACGCACGTACACACAAATATAATATATATATATATATATATATATATAGAGAGAGAGAGAGAGAGAGAGAGGAGAGAGAGAGAGAGAGGAGAGAGGGGAGGAGAGAGAGAAGATGTAGAGAGATAGAGAATATAACAGAAAGGCAGGTGGAGAGATAATTTCGAAGAAGCGGGTGAGTGGGAATACCTAAGAGTTACTGACAAACATAGGCATGCAGACAAATAAACATACATACATAACGTAGATACCTATAAACAGACAGAGAGGCAGATAGACAGAAGGACAGTCGGACGGACAGACATACAGATGCACGGACGGACGGACGGACAGACAAACAGACAGACAGACGGACAGACAGACGTTGACTCACGTAGACGCGCAAAAAGAGGTGGTTTAGATCTTTAAAAAATTAATACCTCTCAGTTTTTATTTTACTTTGTCGGAATATCGCCCAAACCAGGTCAGCTTAATCAGATTGTTTCATCCCCAGAAGTCTGGATCAGTTCAATCCTGAGGTCTAGCAGGTTTTTTCCCCCAACAGGAACACTAAAAACAAAGACAAAATTGATATTTTGATAAATGTGATAATCTAATCAAGAATAGCAGCAGGTAACTTTAGACCTAACGCAACCAATTGGTTAGCTAGTTGTGGAGGGTAAGGATGGTGATTGGTTTCGACCAACAACATACATCACCAATGAAGGTACTTCACTTCTTGGAGTTTTGTTCTAACAGTGATTTGGTGTTTAGTCCTCTGCTGAATATTTCAGAAATTATATTCACCATTCGTGATATATATATATATATATATATATATATATACCACTGAAGCTCACGCATGCATATCCCAACGAGTACGGTTCACTGGCACGCACACGCAGGCACGCACACATGCACCCCCCACACTGCTGGGAAAGAGACATATAAACAGAGATATAGGAACACACACACACACACACACCACACACACACACACACACACACACACACCGCGCGCGCGTACAGATATATATATATATATATATATATTATATATATATAGAGAGAGAGAGAGAGAGAGAGAGAGAGAGATGTCTCTTCGTATAGCAACACACAGTTCTATTATGAACAACTGCCATCATCTTTGTTTATTGATGATAACACTCTTCACATCGGTTCTCTCTACAATGGCTTTCCGTTATCGTCTCTTCTAATACTAGTAGTAGTCGAATGGTTTGTGTCACCGTTATCGTCGTCGTCGTTCAAGAGTGAAGCATTTTTTGAAAACGGCCCTAATTAATCTGTTGCCATCGAGACAGTTTCTGCGGCGGGCGCGCTGACTTCGTGCACACAAACAGCTCCGTAAGTCGGACTGTCACGCCGCGTGGCTGATTAATGGCAATCAGGAGAGGAGAGGCTGTTGGTTCTGCTCTCCTTTTTGTCACCGGGATTTGTCGCCCGGCGCGACATCGATTATAGCCAGAGCAGCGACCTAACTCGAATCGGACTCGCCCCGGGGGCCAAGCTCTCCCCGGTGTTGCCCTCGTATCGGTGGGCGTTAAGTCGCGGGCAGGGACGTGCCTTATCGGCGTAGGCCGCGCCACAGAGCACGGGTTTTACGTCGGACGTTCGTCCGCCACCGGAGTACGACCATCTGCTTAATAGATCCTGATGGATCGGTAAAACGCATCCAGCCCGAGGACGGATACCGAATCACGAACAAGGAACGTCGTTTCCCCATCGTAACCACTGGAACCATTGATCGACGAGCTTGTGGAGAACCGTGCCACAGGAATAGGGGAAGATATTTTGCCGGATAATCATTACCATCTAATGTAGGCCATTTGTTGTAATTTTTAGAATGGATGACCCGTTCGGCGTTATTGTGGCTGAAGCAGAATCTTCTTCACGAACGAATCAGCCGAAAACGATGTAATCATCCGATACCGCTAATCCGGAAGGTTCTCATCCTAGCTGTTGAACCAATTCGGTTGCTCTTCCGCTAATTAATGGAACTAGCCGTGAGCTTAGTGTATTTCATGTTATTATCGTAGATTCTTTTCTGCGAAAAAACGAAAGCCGTGAGTGGCGTGCCAACGTGTACTTATTAACGCCCAGCAATTCTGCGAATAAAAAATCAGCTCCTCTTTCTTCTACGCCTTAACACATCTGATACTATCTGAGTATGACCGAGCGATGTCACGGAAAAATTGAACAGAAGCGTCTTTTCTTCTTGATTGGTGTCGCTGCAAAATAACTCACCGGCTTTACTCATTACCGACATACCTCATAGTCGCCGTATCCGAGACATCGAAACTATTTACGAAATTAGGCATTTGTGTATAATAGGTGCTCGAATTATTTCAAAATTATAATGTCGAAATTGCTGATGTATTGCTTAAATGAGACAGCCGACTTAGGAAATTACAACAACAACAACAACAACAACAACAACAACAACAACACCAACAACAACAATAACAACAACAAAAACAAGAACTTCAGAACGCAGTTGTCTTACTTACATTGGCATCGTAAAGCCATTAGTATCTATCTAATCGTCAATAGATAAGAGCTAGATAAAGGCTGGGCAGATCCGAGAGTGGCTGTTCATTGCAATGGGAATTTCTTTGTGAAAACATCATCTTAACAACAAAAGACATCTTCAAGTCATTGTCGGCATCAAGTACCAGACTGATGGACTGTTCTCATCGCACGATGGCACGTCTCTCTTTATCACCACGTATACCGAAGTAGAACGATACGACGATGGCGTGGGATATCGTCGACGCTCTAAGATATTAGATACACGATTGCGACATTCAGTCTTTGCCACTTCGTAGATAGACAAGATAATGAAGGGATGCTCGATGAATCGGCTAACTTTGGACGCTTAGGTTTGGATTAATAGGGAAATATATATTTAAGCGGAAAATAGAAAATACGAATATATGGATAGTTTTAAGTTTAAAAAAACTTAAACTTAGTTTTTAAACTACGGCACAATGCTATAATTATGACCGCAAAAATCTGCGTTAACGACCACCTACGAAAATCGGTTCCAGGTAAAAAAGGCACAGGTAAAAAATTGATTTAAAATATTTTCTGTTTCATTACTTAAATTGTTTATGGTACTTAAATAAATTGCGACAGATTTTTTGTTTGATTACCTGACTTTCTTTCCAATCCCAAATTGTGATTTCTTTCTGTGACTTTTTCCTCTGACTTTATTACCGGCCACCATAAATTAATTGTGACTTTTTCCCTGTGACTTTTTTACCCCTCCAAAATTGTGACCATTTTCCGTGCCTTTTTTCCTGTGACATTATTACCGGTCACCCGAAAATCGACTACGAAGACTATTTGCTATTTCTCTTCATTCGATGGCTGTCTCTTGCTATTTTAGGGCTAACAATATGTGTCAAGGAATTTGGAACGACAGTAAACAAGTCACCAGAATTGCCCGATTTGAAATTTTTCTGTATTCATATATAGCATGCATCTACATCTACGTGTTGTTGTTGAATAACAAAAACATGGAGTTCAACCTCAGACCAAGTCTGATCCTACCGTGAAAATATCTGCCGGACGTAATTAAATCAGAGAATCCATTCACCCGATGACCCCAATGTCGACCCGATGCCCGGTTTGTCGACCAGGTATTTGCCGTTCCATTCCGTTCAGGATACGATTGCTGGACAGCCAATGGTCAGCTTCCCGGCTAATCAGCTACGTGCCAAATCTCGGCTCTGACAAGTTCTTGGGGATAGCGAAGTTAAATGGGTGGCCATCCTCAGCAACGGATGGACAGAGCTCGGAATTCGCTTCCTTCCCCCAGGAAGCTTGGCTCCTTGGTGTCCTCTAATGGATGGTCTGTAGATATATTAGCATCCCGATGTCGGACATCAACAAAAGGTTACGTCGACGTGACCGATTTAAGCGACGTTACGTCATATCGGTGGTGCACTTAAAATATATCGAGCCATGATTTATCGGCTGATATAAATGGAGTGTGGGTATGGCATTGATCCCTCCCACCGGGGAGGGGGGGGGATTTGCATTCGACGTTTTATCCAATATTCACTCGTAAGGGACGGAACTATTTAGAATATCGCCGAAGGAGATACTTCACGGGGTTAGCGAGGGTTCATCTTTAACCATACCCCCATTTATATGGAACCATGAATTAAGTTCGGCGCGTGAGATGCTGGCCGAAGAGCGCGGTGGTGGGAAGCAAGGATGGCTGTGAGAAAACGGAAGTTGAGGATGAAATAAAGGCGAAGAATTGAGGCCGCGGAGAGGGGGGGAGTGGTAACTCGGTCCGTAGTATCACGCCACGAGATGACTCTTAACTTCCAAAAGGCGGTCATCGCAAGGCCGCATAAGTCAAAGAGGAGAGGATCTTTACGGTCAAGCAATCGCCTTATTAACGCTTAATGTGCACATAAACGCAATCTCCGAGTGTCGACCCCATAACCTGTTTTTTCCATAACGGTGTTGAATTTCAATAAGCCGCGAAGTGCATTACTCCGCGTGGAAGAGGCCGCATAGTTGGCGACGGCCTGATGACCACACACACACACACACACACACACACACACACACACACACACACACACACACACACACACACACACACACACACACACACACACACACACCAGCGAAAAGGTCAAATATAGCGACCTCTGGACCGTATATAGAAGTAGGCGACCTTTGCCTGATTGTGCTCCAATTAAGACCACTTGGTCATCGAGTCTTTACTTAGGCAGACCCTCGCTGGGTACTCGATGCCGTCGAAGACGTAACTCATAATGCAATTTGCTCATCGATTGGAAGGAGCTAAGTCGGATAAGACATGCGAAGTAAGTATGTAACCGGAGGACATGAAGTACCAGCCGTTTGTCACTTCTTGCCGGATGATCAAACGGCAGTTAAGAGGGAAGTCTTAACGAGCGTCGAGAATCTGTGCTTAACCAGGTCACCTGCTATGTTCTGAATTAAGACACAGATAGTGGAAGAAATGACGAACAGTGTGGTTTTATTTTTGAATACTTTTTTATTGCATTGGACATAAAAAAGGCCGATGAGAAATTTAGATTGAATTCGTAGATTTGTTTTTGTGCTTTGCCTAATTTACGCTATATACCAGTTATTTATATAATTTTCAGTTTTTCCGTGTTTTCGTATTGACCGCAACAAGTCGTTCTCTAGAAATCGAAAAATGCGTTACAATAATAGTCAAAGGCTCTTCTATATATTGGTAGAGGAAACGGTGCATCTGAAATATTCGTTAATGGAAACACTGCGTCATTTTTGTGAAATATTTTGAAATTGTATTAACGGTTTTAAAAGTGTCAGTAACAAACTCATAACCGGATTAATTAACCAGATTAACATTTTGTCCAGTTTAGCTCACCATAGATGATAGTTCAGAAAGGTCATTTTAAAAACAAAGCTCTTTAATTAAGCAAAAACATTGCATTGTTGTTGTTGCTGTTGCTGCTGCTGCTGATGATGATGATGCAGCTGTTGCCGTTGGATGTTTGAATAGTATGAACATAGTTTATATCGTATGATACTTTAATAAGAGTCCGTTGGCATGTAAACAATTTCGATAGAAGTAGCTTACTAATATACGACCCCCCCCCCACCGACCCTATCGATGATTGGAAGGGGAAAATAAAAAGTGGACAACTCCCCCTTCTGTATTCGCTCCTAGGCCGAAGGCAACAATGCTGAGGAAATCACGTTTACGCTAGGCCTGATGCCGGTCGCCCATATGCGATCATTACATGCAGACATTCGCCAATTATGGCTCCCCGGGCCTCCATCTGGCCGTGATGAATGTTGTGATTTGTAGCAGTAATAAATTTCGGCATGGCTCCGACCCCGGTAAAGACGATTTAAGTGCACCCACACGTATCGGCCGGTTGGAAAACGCTTAAAGCGAACGTATGGTCAACCTGCTTCCGGCCTATATGACCGGCATTCGGAACGTCGTACACGTGACGTCGTAATTCCGGTAATGGTCTAACTTCTTCGACGGTATCTGGTATAATCGGCGTCCTTTGACCCGTGTGACGCACGAGTCTGGATTTTCCCGGAATAGCAGCTCGGTATCTAAAAGCGGCCGCCCGTAAATAGCGAGAATTATTGGGCGATTTTTTATCGAGTTATAAACTACCGGTAAAGGTAAATACGATTATGTCGACGTACTAATCTATATGCGTCAACGAAACAGTTCCGACTTTACGAGTTCATTATTTGTGGCCTAGCATTTTGTGGGGCTGTACGTCAAGTAGATGACGTCATACTTATATTGCCATTCGAGTAGCTATGAGTAGAAAATAGGCGTGTGCGGATGTGTGCTTGCGCTGGTGTGTGGGTGCGCATATATATGTGTGTGCGTGTGTATGCAGGGGGTACGTACAAAATAACCGAAAAGGATTGTTTTCGTGTGCACATTATTCAGATCTCATCTTCCAAGTGAATCCTTCATTTTAGTTACTGACTCAAGTTTAAAACTGGTTTGAACTGCCACAGATCTAATATATTTACCTGATAGTCATTTGCCTTCCAAAAACATAGTCTGAACCAGCAACAAGACACCGAGTACAAGATGTACGTTAATTCGTTAGTTATCAAATGTCAAGACCCCAAACAGTGCAGTGACAATTATTTCAATGTAGTTCCTGCAAAACAATCTTGACGTTGTAAAGAATAATGCAGTGGAACTTCTTTAAGCAAACATTTTCCTAAGGCAACCATCTCTTAAAGTTTTGAACAGGTGGGCCAAGAGCCAGATATTTTTGCCGTTCTTAAGGCAGAAATGTCGTTGTAAAATTTATTTATTTGAATTCTTTAATTTCAAAATTTGTCCATTTAGGATTTAATGAAAATCATAAAACTTATACTTTTACAACAAAATTAGGTTTAATTGAAGTTTAAAATTTGCTCCGGGACATCATCTGAAGTGGCTTGATATGCTTACCCGATAAGGCTGAACCGTGACTACATTTCACGCGCTTAGAGGGATAGTCCACCTTAATTTCCAATTTTCAAGACTAATACAGGTATACTCACTAATATCATAAATAATGTCAAAATATATAAACGATCACCCACATATTAAATAATCCAGTTCAAAGTGCTGATTAATCGAAGCTTTTTGAAGCTAGACAGAAACCGGAAGCTCCTGAATGCTGACGTCACTTGAGCTTATCTGGTTGACCTGAAGTTTGTAGAGCCATTACAAAAGCATGTAAACAAGTGTGAGCAAAAAAAAAAATAATCCAGAACTAAACACCATTATCTTATTAAAATTACGTCATGAATGATATACAACCATATTAGTTTGAGCCAGAAGGAACTTTACAAGAGGAAGATGATTCAAAATGGCTCTTGAGTTTTCTCCTTCCCGTCTTCGAATCTGGCTTCCGGTGCAGCTTTAATGGAGGCCCTCCAGTAATTTGGATTATTTCCCATATCTATGATATCAGGTATATTTCGTGATTATTATTTTGGAATTTTCTGAGGGCGGACTGTCCCTTTAAACTTCGAAAATACAATATCTTTTGGAATTTCCAATCTCTGGAATTAATGTACGAGCTAAATCTGTAAATGAACACACTGAAAACGTTGATGGCATTAATAGAACTCGGTACACGGTGTTCCTTTCTGGTATTTGTCATCTAATGTGTCGTCACACCGCAGACCAGCCAATCCCATTTGAACATTTGACAGTACAGGTTCATCAGCGCCGTCGTCTTTTTGTGATGTGCTGTACGCGCATCAAAATCACAAGAAGAAAAACCTACTCCGGAGTCAACCCCCGAAACACAACCACATCCTCTATAAGCAGGACACTTACAATGTTTTTAGTCGTCCTTCTAGCCACTGTAGAAACGTTGTATCCCCATCGAACCCATTCCGGTGTAACCCAGTTACGAGACGGCTCCAAGAAGAGAAACTCTGCGGCCTGTTGATCCGATGTAGATTTCCAGTCGTATTCTTATACTGGGATGTAATTTGCCACAAATTATAGGCGGTAACCTAATAGTATTTTGAATATTCCTACATAACGTTTACCTAATATAGACCCAACCGGGATTAGTTTTAATTGCGCACCACGGCCAGGCCAAGCCCCGTTGGGCAAAAGTCAAACGAACAAGGTCGCCGGATGAATGAAATCCGGAATCCGATTACAGATTCATTTCGTTTGTAATCGAGTTCGGTATTTTCGAGCTGACGTATTAGCCAAGGTAGCTACTCGGACCACTTCAATGTGATCAATTTCGATTTGTTAGGGAATTTATTTGGGAGGGGGGTTTTAATTATTAGTTTTAATGATAACCTGCCAAAAAAGGCTTATTCCATAAGCGTTTTAGTGCACAGGCGACGACTGGGTGTCACTAGAAAAGGCTAACGGTCCAGACAGTTGCGTAGTACATGCTGAGAGCGGTTTTATGTCGTATAATGGAGACGGCAGCCGATGGGAAGAATTGTCTGCGCCAATTATCGCCCAGTAACTGGCTTCTCAGTACAATGTAGGAACGTTTGGCTAAGACACACCGCCATAAAGAGACGATTTGACAAACGGTCGTCAACAGCAGGCGTCGCCACCTCAACACACACACACACACACACAATGAATGAGAGGGTGTATGTTTTAGTGTCTGTTTCTCTTTCTCTCACCCTCTCTATTTCTCTCTTTCTCTGTGTGTGTGTGTGTGTGTGCGTCTCTCTTTCTCTCTCTGTGTGTGTGTGTGTGTGTGTGTGCGTCTCTCTTTCTCTGTGTGTGTGTGGTAAATAAGGTAACGTCGTAGGAATTACGATTAACTAGAAGTGGTAGTCGCCACCAGTAACCCCCGAATAGTAACAACGACATGATACGAAGTCGTTCTAGATCCACGTTGAAATCGGCAGAGGCTAGTTCGACAACATTTGATGCCTGTGCGTCTGTTTGTCTTGAACAAAGAGTAACAATGCCAGTTATATGCTCCGTTGTAAAGAAGAAGACTAATAACAAGAACAATAAACAAACAACAACAATAACAACAACAAGGTGATTAGCCTATGACAAATGTCATTGACAACATCCAAAGGATAAGAACATCCACCAAAGCACATCAGTCGACTACTTATATATATATATATATATATATATATATATATATATATACATATATATATATATCGTCTCCAGATCACGATTTATTTGCTATCCTGACAGACACAAACCAGCCATAAGTACTCGCGTGCGCGCGGTGGGATTGAGAGATCTGCCAAGTTCGGCGGGAACTGATCCGAAGGTCATAAGTAGAGACGTCGGTGACACATTAATATCTTGAGCCGGTGCTCCAGACCGAGAGGTGGTCGACGTTTGGCTTTGGGTAACGTGGACAATCCAGAAGGCGGCGAAGATATTCAATCAGAGGGGAATCATTTGAAGCTCTGGATAAATAGCTTAAAGTCGCTGACGTACCCCCCCCCCTCCTCTCCCACTGAACAACCGTAGGTATTAGAGAAATAAGGACTACAGCTCATAAAATTTTAAATACTTGCTAGTTTACGGCCTGGCCAGCTTTTGTGCACACCACATGCTAGATGGGACGAGCGACCTCCAAAGAAAAAGAGGCGAAGTGAAGGATGACACTCCCTTCACACAAAGCCCGACCGGGATTTGAATTCGGGTGCTAGATATATATGCAAAAATGCAGGTTAATTCTAATGTTATATAAAATATCACCTATTATAGTTTATTTACAGATTCCACATTTCCCGTTTAGATACTTGACACCATTCCGGATATTTTCGCGAAACTGAAATATAAAGTTTATTTTATGCCTATTTTGGTGCACACGACTGGCCAAACTGACCAAACGACTTCCAACCGTAATCAGGGGATGTGAAAGATGAAACACCCTTCAGGCATTGCCAGGTTGGTATTTGAACCCGTGTATTATTGATCTGTGGGCAACCGCTTTACCAGCTTGGCCATTTATGTGTGAGATAGGAGGACGGGCGAAAGGGGCGAAGGGGCGGGGAACCATATTGTAAGTTGATCTGTGCAAAACCTTAACGAAGCAGATTTATCCCCTGCCATCGCATCCAGAAGCTACGCCCCTATCCATACATATAAGTTAAAATAGTTAATGTGTATTTCGTGACCCGAGGGCGCAGCGCGGACGGATCCATTAGATTTTAGATTTTAGAGCCTCCGGGATCGGAAGCAGACGATCTCAGCAGTTGGCGGTGATAAAGGATAAGCATACATTGTCACGTGAATCGGAAATGTGCTTTCGGCAACCTAGACTTAATTCGAATAGTGTGTTTGTGTATGTATGTGTGTGTGTATGTGTGTGTGTGTGTGTGCGTGCATTTTAGAAACCTATAACAGGCACTGGCTCATAGAGTTTAAAGTCCTCGATCCATTATGAACTAATTATTTGTTGTAATAGCTAAATATTTCGCCGGGATACCGGATGCTATATATCGGTAGGTATGAGTATCTCTTTTGCACTTCCTTTATCTGTTTATATGTCTGTCTGTATGTCTGTCTGTCTGTCTGTCTGTCTGTCTGTCTATTTATAGGTAGCTCTGCTTATGTGTCCGTCTTTCTGTCCATTTTTTTTCTGCCTGCTTATTTGTATATCCGGCTCAGTAGTATGTGTATTCACCCGTGTACCCGTCAGTCCATTCCCCCTCCGTATTGTATCACGGCGACTATCCAGATAGCTAACAAATCCTGATGGGGGTCGGTGCCGACAAAACCTTCCACGCCAACAACTACAGCCTTTGGATGCCGTGTAATTGACGGTGACAGCATAACCCTCCTTCGCGATCTCCACCGGATGAAACAAACAAACAAACAAACAAACAAACAAACAAACAAACAAACAAACAAACAAACAAACAAACAAATAAACAAACAAACAAACATCGATAACCTTCATCAGTGTCAGGGTAAGTTCAGTATAGGTGAGAGGACGAAAACTTCGGCTTTAGAGCATTCGAACAAAAGAGAAGTTTAATTACGAGCCTGTTTCGGCCACAGATCATCAAACAGACGAAGCCATTTATGTTGGCCGTCACACTGGGATGTTTCTGATTACCGCTCCTTCCCCGTCATCTATCCTACACCCGGTCGAAAGATTTACGAAAGCTCCTAAGTTTTCACAGGTCATTTGTTCGTGTAATCCGCCAGCCACTGCGCGCAGATCCTGTTTGAACAGGCAGCTATTTAATGATAGCCTACTAACTCCGGCTGCGGCAAGAATTAATTGCGCCATAAAATCGGGAATCATCGGGGGTGGATCTGAGATATGGAGAAAAAAGACGTACTGGGAGAAGGCAAAACAATTATTATCGAATGAAGTAGCGCCAATGAGCCATCGTAACGTCTATGGGATGCGGGAAGGATAAGAAAAAGGGCGATTCGAAGCATCGCGCGTTCTTCGGGGAAGGACTGCTTAGTAGGTCGACAACAAAGACATTTAGCGCGTAGGATGGCGAAGGTAGTCGCTTCTCCACGTCGAGTACGAAGGACAAACAAAGCTGTCACAGAACATGAGTTCGTCGGTTAGGGTTAATGTACGCCGTCCGGGGTTTTGTTTAGTTCACCTGAATATTGATATA
>JAODUP010000592.1:110000-220000 GCA_025642065.1 Paralvinella palmiformis | reverse complement strand
TATGCCGGTTATTTTTCCCTTTCTCAGTTTGTTCCGGTTTTTGGCATCCCGTTTGGACGGACAACAACAACAATAACAACAATAATAATAACAACAACGACGACGACGAAAAACAACAACAACTAGTAAGTAATGGCCAGCTGAAACTTTAGTTAGTTTTGTTAGTACATTGGACGGGGACACCAAATGTACACCATCTTAAAGCATATTTTTTATTAGTTAAGATCGATATTACAGTTGTCCGTATGGCTCAGAGTAATGCGTGCCACTCATCGCCTGGAGGTCCTGGGTTCAACCCTCTCTAAAGGGGAAGTATTTAAAAGATATTGTTAATTTTTTTTCCAGTCTATCATGAAATTCCGAATTACAAAACTAATTGATGCTTGTCCTCGTTATAACCGGCTTTACAAAGCGTGATAACAATTCTATAATATTAATCTTCGGCATCGGTAATGCAAAATTTCCAGTAAGCCACAGAACATTATGGGATTATTTAAAAATTCCATTTTCTTTCGGATGCCCGGCTGACTGCAAATTAGTGCTCATAAAGTACAATGATTAGTTACGTTTGGTTCATTAATCCTAATTCAGCTGGAAGAGCTCGGATTCATCCGTTGAGATGAGGAATGTCGAACTAAGCGGAAACAGCTCGCCGAAGTCCTGCTCGCGTTTATCGTTTTCCGCCGAATTTTCCATCTTGTCGCCACGAACAACACGTCGACTGGGAGAGAGAGTTGCCCGAGAGAGGCCTAGAATCGATTAGCACGCCATCTCGCGGGCTATGAGTGGCGTGCCACGCTCCGCTTCCTTCGCCTTTATGCGGCCTGCTAACGGTAATATGGTTGGGCCTTGACCGCGGGATGGTTCGGCGATGAGGCCAGCCTTTAGCGAGATGCTAAATTATACGCTCGTTAGATACGACTACCCGCGGCCATCGCGTCGCTGGCCGGACGATGACAATGATGCGCGGTTGTTGTCTCCCATCGCCGAGATGATTTCTTCCTTTTGTTTATCGCCGAACAAAGTGATTTCTTCTCGCCCGTCGTCTTTGTCCTTGGTTTGGACGTGCCCCGTCATCAGCGTTAAGTACCAGTAATAAATGTACCGGCCGCACTTCACCCGGCTGACGTGACCTCGTTGAACGTTGACTTTGAGTGAGTGAGTGAGTGAATTGTGTAGACTCGGCTCTAGTCGATTTTCGAACATATAGACGTTAATCTACTCCCGTAGGGAAACATACTCCCAACGTATAGGTATCGCTGGGATTCGAACCCAGATCTTGGCCCTTTTCAGCTCAGTTCTCTACTGATTGGGCCGTAGTAGAGAGGTCGGCGTTCTCCTCCGTAAAGCCGCCAACGGCCGTACACGCCGCGGTAGAGGGCTGCTTACGTGTGTGATGACGATAAGATTATAATTTACGTAAAAGCGGAATGACTCTAAGCTGACAGAGGAATTTATATTACGAAATGAACAATGGCGTTCTGAAACGTTCGACCTCCTCACTGATGGAACGGATCTTCCTTCGATCGGCGATCCGTGGGCTCCATTCCCCCACGGATTGTCGGTTGGTTCGAAAATAAATTCCCGAAGACGAATGTACGGTGGCTGAAAAAGGATTGGACATATGAGTCATCTGTCCGGTTTTGGAGAGGTCGATGCCGAATTAAACGTCTGGACGGTCAGGCGGTTCCCTCTCAGCGTCCCCCCCGGATTGAGCGCCAACGAGCGGGTTAACGAGATGGCGACCTCCCCCCCCCCCGACAGAGACGGCCGGATGGACATATATCTATGGAATGCGCTTTTCGGATCATTAAAGAAGAGCTATGGCGGAGATGTCAACATTTTGATGCCTTCCGACAATAAAGCAATCAATTAATGGCGCGTTTTATGTCATTTCCAAGCGTCGCCGAGTTAGCTGACGTCGGGTAGATCGCGCCCGATTATCGGGCCATTCCCTTGTGAGGACCGGGATGAAGTACCTTTTGGGAATACGGAATAAATAGACGAAGGACTTCATTGGATAATAAATACTGCGCATCCGAAGGGCAGAGTAAATTGAGGCAATGAGACGTCCTTGGCGTAAAACGGGCATAAAATTAGAGAAACAGAAAAAAATATCATAAACAAAATTATATCATTTGTATTGTAAAATCTCACCAGATCCGCCGACCCCCCCGCCGGCCCGGTAATTATCCCGTAAAGCTTTAGCTGTAATCTTAAGCATTTTTATTGTTAAATAAGAGATTCAGGACAACAGTGGTAAATCCGGAAAACAAATGGAATGACTTTAAACAGCTGGAAGAAACCGGACCGAAGAGGACAAAGAACACGTTTACGCTAGTCTTGTGCGTTCATCGAGATAAGCCCGAAAGACAAATACAAACGGCCAGTCCACTAGCGAGGCGACATCTAGTGGCTGGCTATTATCCAGCATGTGTCGCCATCTGGAGACACATATTTCACGGACATCGAATTAAGTAAGCTTCTCTGTTATGTGGCGGGAAAAGTCTTTCACCGATCGTAAATATGACTACAGTCAGACCTCAAACAGAACCCTAGGGGGGGAAAAATCAAAGAATTACGAGTCTTCTGATAATTTTTAATTGTGTGTTATTTATTTACTGCGGGGAATTTCAGCTTGGTATATGATTTACACTAAAATCGAAAATCGTTGTCCAAGTTGAAGAAAAACATAAATAAACGCGTGTATACGCTAACCCACGCACACACGCACGCATGCAAACATGCACGCATGCACGAATACACACGCGCACTTACGCACACACACACACACAAACACGCACACACACAAACACGAGAAATAGTCATGCTATTTTAAAGGTATTTAAGCATTAATTATGAACTACTAGTATACAACAATTAACACTAAAAAGAAACATATGACATACGGCGCATAGAAGGTAAGTGATACAAGAATGATTGAAATGATCGGAAAATGCTGGCTTCAAAGACGATAACAACAACAACAACAACAACAACAACAACAACAATCTTGTAATTTTGGTTGAGGCATTTTATGTTCAGAAGTGATAGCATAAAACGCGTTACGGCAAAAGAGATCCAGGTTGTTGGCTAGCTTCTTTCCGAACGCGTGCCTCACTTTGGTTCTAGTTGTTCCAACCGTAAAATAGATCGGACGCAGAGCGAATCTGCCACGCTTGATCGGAGAGTGTCGACCTGACTTAACGAAGCAGCTGGTCACAGGTGGCCTCGCCCGACCGCCGCCATGACGAAACGCCGGGGCTTGATTTGAACTATCGACAATGATCAATACGGCAGCACTAACCGAACTGTACCCGGTGCGACTAAACGATCGCCGAATTGATCGATGGCATATCTCGGACAGCATCTGTAACGACGTCGTTGATAGATGGACCAGGTGATGGATGTAAACTGACCAAGTGTATACTGGACTTCGGCAGCTGGTTTATTAAAACTTCATTACTAGTGATGGTATTATCGGTATCAACGTCATCATTACAATCATCATCATCATCGTCGTCGCCATCACCAGCACCAGAGTCGTCACCATCATCATCATCATCATCATCATCATCATCATCATCATCACAACAATAACAGTATTTATAGCTGATAATATATATTTATACAGGAAAATAAAGAGAAGGAAATCCGATTACCAGTAGACACACCATGAATCACGATTACAAAAAGACAATAAGTAAATTAACACAGACAGGTTAAAATCATCTCAAACACCCAACCTGGAAAAACCCATCAAGTTTTGGGCTGCGGCATTAATGGACGCGTAAGTAAACTATAAATAGACGAGGTGATATATTTCGTTTTCCTCCATGTTCTTTAGACAATATGACAAAATGAAGCAATTACGCTTTATTTTACACACGCGCATGCACATACGGGCGTACGTACACACACGCACGCGCGCATGCACGCACATACACACACACACGCACGAACACATACACATACATACACATACAAACGACACATGTCCAACCAAGACTGTTCAGTTAATAAAACAATCAATGCATGTGTTTGATAGAAGGAAGAGAATCAGTACATTGCAGCTAGATTCAGACAGGAACGTGTTATGGTAATAAGGGTGTAAAGTATCAACCAAACAGTATCAACCAAACAGTATCAACCAAACATGGTCAATGTTGACGAATACAGTTGTAAGGAAATTTCTATAGAAATATTTTGGTCGGATCTTGCCAAACATGTTAAATCTAAATCCAAGATTGAGTTTTGGCACTGACATGAAGGATCCAGTGATTGTGATATCACTCAATTCTGATTCAAGTGAGATTGTTTTGATTCAAGTAGATTGTCAGAAAATATAGGAAATAAACATGATGTTATTATTATAATATGATGATCATGTTGCCAATTAAAGCTTTATTCCATGATTATTACGTTTATCTGACTTATCATTTGTTCAGGACATTTTTCAAACAATATGAAGCTGACATATTATTTGAGAAGATGAGAAGATTATAAGATGAGGAGAAAACCAAAATTGTTAAATTTGAGGCCAGTATCAGTTTTCCCTTCAGATTTCTATAATGTTGGATCAAGTATTAACCTTTTCCACTCTAACAGTGCCTTAGCTAAATTTTGAGGAAAAACACCCAAGGTCAGTAATTTAACTAGATATGGTGGAAAATATCATCACATTAATAGAAAAGGGAAAGTCTTTAATCATATGATTGTTTACTGATTTCAAAAAGGCATTTAATACGATTGACTACGATATTATATTTAGCAAATCTTGTCTTTAAGGCATCAGAGATGTCAATGGAATAGCAACGGCATGGGTAAAAATATAATTGCAGAAAAAGATATAATAATAGTAATAATAATAATAATAATGTATATTTAATAAAGTGCCCTTACTAGCAGGAGCCAGGGGCTGCAACATTAAACGTACGTACAATCACCATATGATTTGAGCGGAAACAGAGGCACCTGCAATAGTATCTGACTGGATGAACTGAATTTTCGGGATGGCTTTCTAATGTACACCAGTTCACCCAAGTGTTCAGGTGCCATATCATATATAGACTTATAAGTTAGTAATAAAATCTTGAAATGGATACAGGTAGTCAAAGTAGGTTTTATTTGAAGAATTGGGGTCATATAATCTACTACTTCATTAATGGGAATTCTTGGAATTCACCAGATATTTACCATTCAATCACGTAGAAACTAGTATATTCGGTGTATGGTGTGTGTGTCTGTGTGTGGTATCGAATAAAAGGAAAGCAAATATACTACATTCAGCAATACAAAACATATATAGCTATAATAAGAGTTTATAATTTCAATATTATTTGGACTATTATATGCATCAAATCGTCATGAAATGTGTTAAAATGAATGTCAAAACTATACACAGTAAGATATATGTTGAACAAAACCTCTTTGCACTATTAGTATTGATCTTGAAAGTTACCATATTTTAGCTATACCTAAAAAGATTAAAATGTTTAGCTTGTAACACTGAAGAATCTATATTAAATATCATTTAACAATCACTCCATATCAGTCTGTTGTCTAAGAAATTACATTTTTATTAGTCTAACAAACTAAAGCATATAAATATATATATATATATATATATATATATATATATATATATATATATATATATATATATATATATATATATATATATATATATATATAGAAAAGAAAGAATAACATCATTTTAAAAGTCATTTTAATCGGGTAAAATAAAGTTTTTTACATAATATAAAACAATCACATAAGACACTTTCTAGTTTGGTAACACTAGATCTATATTAAAACAAATTTGTAATAACTCATGTGGTGTAAAATTGATTTGTATACGCGCGCGCGCGCGCACACACACACACACATATTTAGATATGTTGATGCTCTGTGCCTGTTGCCTCTTTATATGTACCCTAAAACACACACACACACACACACACACACACACACACACACACACACACACACACACACACACACACACACACACACACACACACACACATATATATATATATATATGTGTGTGTGTGTGTGTGTGCGTGTGTGCATGCGTGCGTGCATGCGTGTGCATTTACAGAGGTATTTTACATTAATAACATACTGTTCCATATAATTTACCATAATAATGTTTTATATGACCTAGAGAAGGCTCATCCGACAAACGAACCCCATAATATACATATAATATATTAATGGCCGAAATGGTTGTTATTTACGTGGCCAGCAGTCTGAAATGAGGGAGACGCATATGACCTGCAATTTAATGCATCACCACAAAGACTAATTCTAAACGAATGTAGAATTTAGAACAGATAGCATATTCTGCGGAGAAAACCTTGCCAGTTGCACACATGTATTGATTGGTTGATTGATTAATTAAAGTATTCATTCAATTATTGATTGATTGAAAACCAGATGAAAGTTATTACTTTATTTCCACCCCCTCAACTCGCTTCAACTGGATGAGCACCTGTCGACGGTAAATTCTCCGGACTCATTCCTCAAATGCGTGTGGCGCTTCTTGACCACAGCGTAGCTCTTCGTGTCGTAGGCGAACAGATTGGCCATAATAATGTTTATGGCCGATTGGTCGTGTCGGTGCTCGTGGAAGGTGCCCTGCTGTTCCAGCTTCGTCTGATCATCGAACCGAGAAGGCTGCGGTCGGTGCTGTGGCGGACAACACCTGTCATCCAGTGAGCACAGATAGAGCCACCATAACACCTGCGTGAAGGCGAACTCGGTGTTGTAGATGAGCATGGCTCCGGACTCGACCTGTCCGACTTCTCGCTGTCGCAGCGTGTCCGAGACCAGGAACTGGAACATGACCGGATCCGACCAGCCGACGTTAGTCAACACGCTGTGCTTGTTACGTCCGAGCAGGACGCCGCCAGTCCGGATCACTTGGTCGAAATAGTGCTCGAACTCGTCCACGGGTGCTTTGGCTCTAAACGAGGCGTCGACCCAAAAGATGGCCTGATGGTCACGCAGTACCTCCTATAGATAGATACAGCAACAACACATTGATATTAGATATGACATAATTTAGCAGTTATTTTGTTATTTCAATTTCCTTATCCTTTTTCCTGTTTATTAGACTAGTAACCTTATTTGTTTATATACCTTATATGTATTTTCTCTAAGTTATTCAGTTTAAATGTTTCGCTTTTTCTATAACACAGCCGAAGTTAGTTTATCATTTCTGTTGTTAATGAGTGGCGATACGACTAATAGACGTTAGCTTCGAGTACACCTTTTCGAATTAAAATGATTTACCTGTATAATAAGAAACTTGAAGCACTTTGTTTCCTTATTTTTTATATGTTCCGGATAATTATCAAATCGGAAGTCCCGAATTTCGACGTGACACCACGAAGACACCTGAAAAAAATATACGTCAAAGGTAAGTATTCTAATTGTTACATTTAAGACATTACCCATGATTTGTATTAATATCGAAATTTATCTAAATACCTTTCATCATTCGGCACGTGATGAATGCGGCATACTATGTGTCACTATTTTTAACAGACAATCAGCTCTTATTGCAACTCATTTGGAACATTGGTGTATATGTTTTTCACATACAGTTGGATGGATGTCAGTTACGCTCAATTGAACGACATTACGCACGCATACACGCACGCACGCACGCACGCACACACGTTCGCACGACAACACAAGCACACACACACACACAAACAAACAAACAAACAAACACACGAGGCTTATATTTCTATTTTAATATAATTAAACAGACCTTCTCGTGGTATATGTAGTTGTACCTGATAAGCTAAAACGGATTGTATCTGTGTGTAGAAACAATGGCAAAGTTTTTTGTGGAAAGTCTAATGTTTGAAAATACTTTCCATATTGTGAGTAATTAGGTTATAATTATACCGGATAATTGTTGAATGTATAGCTATTATAATCCCGACGTGTCATTCGCAGTATCGGAGATCTGCTTGAAATCCGGCGTTCTCGATTATAGGTCAAATAGATCAAGGGGAAGGCGCTTTAATTTAGATCCCACCACGCCTAACTACATGTACTTAGGGACGCTAAATTAGGCTAGGGTGAACGTTCACTAAGTGATGAACGGAATCCTATGAGGATTAGCTGTTAGGTTTGAGTAAATGATAGTATTTACTCAGGTTTGAGACAATATTTCGTTCTAGTCCATTAATAATTCATTGTTCATTATTGCTACATTTTATAGCTATCTCACTTCACTGATTCCATATTTAGGCAGTGTTCTACAAACTATTTTGTTCGTTAACACGCCGATGGCCTATAAAATGCCCAACTTACTCGATACGGGTCATATAGGTAGGATTTGTTTAGTTATTCGAATCCAAAATAAAGCTGAGGACAGCACCTGTAGTGTCAAATCTTCTATAAATAGGTTTGTTGGGGGCCACAGAAAATACTGTTGAATGTAAACTGTGGTGTCAAAGTAGTTATCATATGTATGTAGCAAGTCACAATTGAACCACACGCACGTGTTGTTTACTGCGAGCTGTGGTATCAAATGGTATATTTTACGCTTTTGTACGTAGCCGGCATGTAGTCGCCTTCCTGTGGCCGAGACACATTTGTCGAGTACGAAAAGCGGATTAGCTCGTCCCCACAGGCTGATGACTAGCCCAGACACATGAATAGGTCTACGCATATATAGATGTGTGGAGATGTAGAACTTTTTATATTTAAATTGTTGTATGTATAGTTTTATTTATGGAGGCATGAGCCTTAAAGGATGTTTAGATGTTCTGAGTCAGTGGCACTGTAATATTTATCCTAAAACACACACATACACGCACGCACACACAAACGCACGCACGCACACGAACACACACACATACGCATGCAGGTAAGTGTAGTCGTATTTGGTAAGCTAAAAAGTACTGTATTTGTATATAGAAATATAGAAATATACAATTTGTGGCGGGAAGTATGACCGGCTCTCGATGTAATGGCACCGGAATATTTCTCGGATAGTTCAGCTATTATATAAGTTACACCAGTGAAACTGGTGTATTTTGCATATTATGTAATATAGATTTAATTTATATTAATATAAATTGATTATATTTGGTTATTTTGTATTTCTTGTATTTTCTTTTTAACTGCTCATTTGACGCCCTATATTATCGCCCGCTCCAGTGTTTCCCATAAGAACTCGGTTTTTGCTTGTGTATGTTTTGTTTTATTTATTTTGTTTTTAATTTTTCACTTATTTTATTTCTATAATTATAATGAATTATAGTAGAGATCAGTTGCTTGCATTACGACCCTATGGTGGTAATACCATTCGTTTAGCGATGCGCCCACGTAGTGGAAAACATCCAAAGCAGACTGGGTCTGATGCCAGTAATTTGATCACTGTGCCAATAACACCATATAATGGCACAGCTGTACAAAATGTAAGTATTGGTCTTATTAACTGTCAGTCGATCTGTAATAAATCTGATGAAATACCTGATGTTGTTAAGGATATGGATCTTGATGCTCTTGTCATTACAGAGACTTGGCTGACTGGTAATGTCTCAGACCAGAAAATTGTTGGTGATGTGACTCCAGCTGGATATTCATTCCACCATGCAGCTCGGATTCACAAAAAAGGTGGGGGAGTCGGCATTCTTCTCCGTGATTCTTTGAAGTGTGAAACCCATTTGCGTTTTCAGGCTAAGTCTTTTGAAAATTACCAACTGACTTTTCGGGATTTGTTGACTCTCTTGCTACCAACAGTGGTCATCTGTTGATCTTAGGTGATTTCAATATACATTGGGATGGCCAGAGGAATGCAGATACCAAACAACTGGCTGACATTCTTAGATCTGCCAATCTCAGGCAGCATGTCCAAGAAAGAACACACAGACATGGTCACATCTTAGATCTTGTCATCTCCCGTGATGATGACAATTTGATTAAAGGTGTGTCTGTGTCTTCCATGCTGTCTGATCATTTCCTTGTTGACATTAATGTATCTTTACAGAAACAATCTGTTTCAGCTAAAGATATTTCATATAGAAGATACAAGTCAATTGACAAGGAGGCTTTTCTTGCTGATCTGCGAGTCTCTTCTCTGGTATTGGATCCACCGGATGATGTGGATCATCTGGTGGATCTCTATGATAATATATTGAGAGACATTGTAGATCAACATGCACCTTTAAGGACAAAGGAAATGCCAAGCAGACCAATGCTTCCATGGTATAATAAGAACATACAGGCTGCAAAGAGACACAGAAGGTATTGTGAGCGGCTGTGGATCAGGACCAGTTTGTGTGTTCATTTTGAAATGTTCAAGGTCAGTAAAATTCTTGTTAAAAATACCCTTGCCTCTGCTAAATCTGAATACTATAATAGAAAGATCAAAGCATCCAAGGGAAATCAAAGGACTGTTTTCAGTGTTGTGAATAAAGTATTACATAAAAGTCAGACTGTCCTCCCAAATAATATCAACTCAGATAAAGATATGGCCCATTGTTTTAATAACTTCTGTCAAAAAATATTAAATATACATAGTGGGTTCCAGTCCAGCACCTTATCACAGGGTAAGCCATTGGTAGAAGAGTCCTGCATATCCATGATAGATACATTTGAGCCTTTTACAGAGACTGATATCAGACAGTTGCTGAAAAAGTCATCTAATGCTTTCTGTGCAGTTGACCCTATGCCTACATGGCTTGTGAAAGATTGTCTGGATGTTCTGATAAACCCAGTTACAAATATAGTTAATAAATCATTATCTCAGGGTGTTTTCCCAAGATCCATGAAAGCTGCCCTTGTAAAACCATTAATAAAAAACCACACTATGGACTGTGATATTCTAAACAATTACAGACATGTTTCAAATCTTACATTTTTATCTAAAGTTATAGAAAAGGCAGTTGCTTTCCATCTAAACAAATATTTAATCAATAATAACCTTAATGAATCACTACAGTCTGCCTATAAAAGTGATCACAGCACTGAAACAGCCTTGGTTCGAGTGAAAAATGATATTATGATGTCAATTGATCAAGGTAAGCCAGTAATACTTGTTCTTCTGGACCTGTCTGCTGCATTTGATACAGTTGACCATAACGTACTTTTCTCTAGGTAAAAAGACATGTTTGGTCTGTCAGGTAGAGTACTTGAATGGTTTAGATCCTATCTGGAACAACGCTCCCAAAGAGTTTCTGTTCATGGTATTTTATCTGACATTCAGTTTTTATTATCTGGTGTACCACAGGGTTCAGTTCTTGGTCCTCTGGTTTACACAATGTACACCAGTCCTTTTGGGATCATTGCGCAGCGATATGGGGTTAAATATCACTTGTATGCTGATGACACACAGCTGTATATATCACTGGATCCTGACAATAGTTAAATTTCTCATCTTCCTTGAATAATTTAGAACATTGTATTGCCGATATTCGGCTATGGATGACTCAAAATCTTCTAAAACTAAATGCTAATAAAACAATTTTTTTATATTTGGCATCATCACATTGTGTTAAATCCCTAAAGACATCAGCATTACAGATGGGTGCATCTTCGATTACCCCTAATGGGTGAGTAAAATATCTAGGGGTTATTTTTGACCAATGTATTAACATGCATGAACATGTCACATCAGTATGCCGAGCTGCCTACTACCATCTTAAGAACATCCACTGTTTAAAAACATTCTTGACACAAGAATCACTTGTAACTGTAGTTCATGCCTTTGTTACATCTCGTATAGACTATTGTAACTCCCTGTTATATGGCATATCTGATTATAACATTAATCGCCTTCAGCGAATTCAGAATAGTGCAGCTCGCATTGTAACAAATACTAGAAAATATGATCATATCACCCCAATTCTTCAAAAACTACATTGGCTACATGTTAGACAGCGTATCCATTTTAAGATTCTGTTAATAACATATACATCTATTAATGATATGGCGCCAGAATACCTGTGTGAACTGGTTTCCATTAGAAAGTTATCCCGAAAACTCAGGTCATCCAGTCTCATACTTTCAGACGACTTCAAAATTACTTTGTTCGTGTAATTCTAACTCTAACATGTTTCACTAGTTTACTGTATTTTACTTGTTGTTTATCCCTGTCGTATTAATGATTGTGATAGTATTTTGAGTACAATAACGTAAGCTGTCACAGGTGAATCTATAAATCACCCCATCACGTGGGATTCAGGTAATGTGACAGTTGACGGGCAACATATTACGACTGGGATAACCTATGGAAACCATCACAGTTCGATGTCAAAACTGAAGTCGCAAAATTGTGTACAGATGCTGCTGAAGAGATCGTCTTTGCTGTCTTAGTTTGCTCAATAATGACTACAGGTTTGAGATAATTATGTCAACTGGCCATGGATCACTGTTGGCAAATATGTAATAAAATATGTTGTTTCCAATAGCATTCTCTTTTTATCCTTGACTCCCAGTGAGTACAGTATTTATTATAACCTACCCTAATATTATCTCTAATATTGTCTGCCGTCCAGTGGCTATCTGAATATATAGTTATTAATAGTATATATTATCCATGTATGCTAATAAGATGTTCCGACCAGAAACATACCACCTCAGGTAAACAAAAACATCTCACAAAAGAGTCAAAATATATGCTATAATGCATTTATCTTATTCATTTGAAAATGTCGTTTTATGCTTTCAAACGTCAGGTAAGTAAAAAGTAATGCACATTACGGCGAAAGTAAGTAATATTAGCTAAGTGTTGACATTCATAATTTCAAAATTTTTCTCCTAAATTGTATTCGTTTATTTACACAATGTATTTCTATTTTTATTTGAATACTTTTGAGTATTCGTCTTTAAATACAATTCGACGTATTTCTATGTTTATTTGAATACTTTGAGTATTCGTCTTTAAATACAATTCGACGTATTTCTATGTTTATTTGAATACTTTTGAGTATTCGTCTTTAAATACAATTCGACGTATTTCTATGTTTATTTGAATACTTTGAGTATTCGTCTTTAAAGACAATTCGACGTATGTCTGCTCGCAGTCCGGATTATTGTTTAGTAGTATTACGTCAGCTTATAAACTCACCTCATTTCTCTCTTCGGCACTCAATCCGAGATCGTAGTAAAGAATGCCATAATCCGGAAAGTATTTCTGTACGCTGCCGATACAGTCGCTGCTCTCCCGATAATGCTCGCTATCTCCGGCGGTCACGAAGACGAAGTTTCGCACGTTCTTTCCGGATAGCTGGAGATGGTTCTTGGGAGGCAATCCGAGCTTCTTTATGAGTCGTGGATCGACCATAAAATCGGTCCCTGTCAGGTTAATGCCCGAACATCTCGGCGGCGTGTACCGATAAGGCAAGCCATTGATGACGGTTGGCTTCTGGAACAATATTAGATCACATGTTACAACCCACTGGGTGATGGATGACGTTAAATGATCATTGTGTACCTTTTGTGTTAATTATGTAGCCTACATGTAGCCACTTCCCTGTGGCGTGACATAGTTTATCATTTAAGTTTACGTTTAATCAAAGAGCAATATTTATGTAGGTTGGAGGTATATCGGTTGGAATTAAATCACGGAGTCATCTCGGGTACTTAATCTGAACTTTCATTCTTTCCCCGGAGTCAGGAGGTAATGGACTGTTATTGTTACACAGTGGCGGGGCACATTTCTATGTCTGTCAATTACTCGCTTTATACACACCGAATGGATATGTTAGTAACTTTGTCTCAGTTCGTGTCTTTCTCTTGCTATCTGACACGATCTACCTAAGATACGAGTTTCACAGCCAGAAAACATCACACATAGACAACACCCACAGCCAATAATGGATAACAAATGACCGGCATCTGAGTGGCATACAATCAGAAAACTGGACCAAAGGTCCGTTCAGAATCGTTTTTTCATTTCGACATAATATATATATATATATATATATATATATGGGGGTATCTGGATCAAATGACTTATGTAAATATTTTACACACCAATAGTATCTACATTGTTAAGTGCACTAGAGTAACTTCTCTCAGGGGTTATATAGGACGCTTTGTGTAAATGCTATACAAATAATTTAATAATAATAATAATAATTATTATTATTATTATTATTCTGATAAAGTTTCGAGCTATATATTCGAGGTTTCTTTCCGGAAGAAATGTTCAATATCTACAATTTACGCGGATACTTCTATCTCTGGAAACTGCCAAGGACGCGATAAAAACCTTTCCATCGTTGTTATAAGTTTAAGCCGATGAAATGGGATAGGTGTACGATGTTAGATAAACCTATTGAAGATTTCACTTAAATTACAAGCTTCTATCTTTACCATTTCCGGACTGCTCGCATCAACAGAGCTGCTGCTTACTACGCATGCGCTGTGGTTATCGCCCACTCGCCGTGGCCCATGACGATAGCTAAGTACGTATTTTCTGCGCGTTATGTCGTATTACTAACATATAACTCGGCCACTTACTATCTCATAGCCAGGTGTAAATCCGGGAAGAATTTGCTGATCTTCTCCGGAGCTACTCTTCGTTCTCGGATCATCGTCCGTTAGGTCTCGGATCACGCGAAACAAACAATATAAGGCCAATAAGAACACCAAACAAGTCTGCCAATTATTCACGTGAATGTGCACCATTGTCATGATGGCGCTGATGATGTATTAATTACTGGCATTGTATACGTCCAGCTCATCATCGGGATGTTTGGAAGAAAGACGAACGCTTTCCGGGTACACTTAGCGAAACAATGCGCACTAATAACAATGTCAGCCCGACACGTGAGTAAAGATAAATTTAAAACAGAACGCATCATCGAGTGATTAGCTTCCAACTGGCGATAAAAATCAATCGCCGTATTAGCATTTCATCGAACTGGGACCGTCTCCGGCACCGTGGCTTATTGATCTGACGGTTGCGTTGAAATGGTAAAGTTCATCGAATGCTGAAGGCGTCTCCGAACAGATGTGACGAGGTCGGTTATGGCGAACTAGGCCGCCCCGAAGGAGACGTTCGTCGCGACCAAGCGTGGGTGGTGGAAGGGTGGTTGCTTTGTTCAACCGCGAGGTTGATATCGCTTCGGACATATATCTCTGAGGGGCTACTGAGGGGTTGAACGTTCTCTCAGATATATCAATGGAATTCGATTCCATCACCAGCAAGTGCATGGACGAGTAAGAAGAACAGACATACCTTGATTAATATAGGGTATTTTTAAAATGTATTTACGGCTGCTGAAAATGCACGTCTATGACAATGACACGGACAATGATATTTTCAGGAATAAATTCATTATATATATATATATATATATATATATATATATATATATATATATAATGTAATATTTTAATAATGATGATGATGTTAATTATGATAATAATAACGTCGGTTTAATAATGCACCCTTACTAGCAGGGACTATTTATAGAGACTGTACTGTGGAAATACGCGATGATTTACGATATACATTTTGATATTTTAAACAAACTTTGTATGAAACTTATATTTTCTTAAACCATAAATTTCCAAACATCCAATTTTAAACTGAAATTTGCCTAAGAAAACGAATCAACAAAATAGAACAACCTACGCCTATATTTACAGTAATAGGCCTATATTTCAGTGATTTGCCGAAACTGAAAACCGGTATTAATGTACACTATTTCATTAATCAACTAATTTTAATTATGTAATAATTCGTTGACTTATCTATATATGTTACGTATGATCAAGTTCCATTACAGACTGAAAACTCTTCCAAGGTATTTTATGGTAACACCGAAATCGAGCGATAATGAAGTTTTCGCCTCGGATCGACTCCCAGGCGGTCGTATAAAACGATCGAACCGAGAACATTAATATTTATGTGGGTCACGGTGTTCCGTTTCTATTGGCCCCTGTGGGGGTGGACTTGGACGCGACCCGATTACGTCACGAATTAGATTTATTCCTCGACCATAACGCGAGAGTGAGACGAGAACACGCGTGGTGCGCCGGTTATCGTGACAGGCGCGTTATGTTCTGGAACAGGGAGTTCTTATTCTACAGGCTAATGCCTTTATCACGGAGGGGGGTGGATGGTTGGAGGGAGTGTGTTGACGCGCTCGTTGTTCCAGTATCTGTAGCCATTGTACGGGTATCCTTCGAAGGTTACCAGCTGATGCCATAATAAGACATAGACGGCTTGTTAAGTCTCCGGGCTTTATATTCGGCCGTCGAGTTATGCCCGGGCATGGAGATCTCTCCTAGATGGCGCCAGTTACACGAATGCACTAGCGCCACCAGTGTCGCCGCGCCACCGCTTGACGAATTACCGGCCGTTAACAAGGGTTGAAAGGTTTTCGTCGGACTCAACGAGATTCCGGATTTTATGGCCGTATATCATATTGCGCTTCATGCGATAATAGCACGGGGGACGCGAACGTCCCGGCACGCTCTAAACGTTAGTCTCGGGACAATGCCTGGGAGTCCAGTGGGGCCGGGGGGGGTGATAGAGAGTCATGAGCCGGAGGAGTGTAGTGTTGGGAGTTCAAGGAATGGGTCACTCTGGTGAGAATGAAATTTATTTTGAATGTTCAGTCGGTGATTTATAAATAACTCTCTCTTAACAACCTCTCTGTGGTTCGCTGTTGGTCACGTGGACTAACTGGTAGCGCGTTGGACCACAAATCATTACCACCTTCGAATCTCGGCGTGGGCATATCTGAAGGGTGTTTCATCTTTGACTTCGATTCATTACATTTGGAGGTCTCTCGGCCAATTTTTGGTTCGTTTGTTTGTTTGTATGTCTGTGTATACACCGGTGCGACTTTCGGTCTTTCGATCAATAAGTCGCGAATAATTATCAAAATATCAAAATTATCACTGAATCAATATCTCAAAGACAAATATTTATCGGTTATCGTATTCTTACCCTTGTTGGAAACCTTTTCTGACGCATTTTATCCTTTCTATTGGTTCTCGGTTTCCTTTATTATAATTTTTGTTTTTGCATATTCATTAATTAATATAATCTGCACGATAAAAAGCAATACAACTTATAAGAAATGAAGTGGCTTTAATGATTAAGCATCTAATTTAGTGCGTGTTATTTTGTTTTAACCATGTATTATAATCGCCATAACCTGGGCTGCCATTATACATAAACAGCGTTGGAAATTGGCCTAAAAAATCATCAGACACCAGGGATGGGCAAAATTCTAAAAGTTGTCAGCCCAGATGGAATGTTCACGGCCCAGGTACTGCTGGACGTGCAGTTGGGGGTTATGTATAGGCTAAAAATACTAGTACATGGGCATAATAATTGATCATTTATGCATGATGGGTGAATAATTGCCAATGGAAATGGGTTTACAAATGTAGGTGTCGCGAGGTCAAGAAAAACAATGAAATAGCACTAAGCTTATTTTCACCATGTGAAATACAAACTAACTAATGATTTAGTATATATATATATATATATATATATATATAGTTAGTGTCTTATGGTGGTCACACATGGGTCGTCGTTGCGGTTAGATGGAGTAAGTACTCTCTCAGTAAAAAAATGGCTCGTCATGGTAGCGTCTTTATCGACGTTTTGGTGTCCAAGTCGTGACAGTACAATAACCAGCGATGTGTCTATTGGATAAGTCGTCAACTTGCTGATCGCATGAGCTGCTGAAGTTCTGAAGTATACCCAAGCCTGACGAGTGCGCAACTGGGCTACACTATATAGAACAGTGCGCAATTTGGCTACACCATAGAAAATAGTGCGAAACCTGGCTACATTATTGAGAATAGTGCGCAAATTGGCTAATTTATAGATAATAGTGCGCAAATTGGCTACTCTATAGAGAATAGTGCGCAACCTTGCTACACTATAGAGAATAGTGCGCAAATTGGCTATACTACAGAACGAGAGTATTCATGTATCTCTTGTCATAATTTATTTGAATGAATATAAATAAATGCCTAAATTACGAATTCATAATTGGATATTTCCATCATGTCGACTATTCGCAACTGACTGTATTTTGATATACCTTTTCAGTTAAATAGTGTTTGACTTTCATCAGGAATATTTTATATCTTTTTGTTCAGAAAACGCACTGTAGTTACATCCTCGAGCCGTGGGATCCAATCCCAGTAACATCTATGTGTGTGTGTGTGTGTGTGTGTGTGTGTGTGTGTGTGTGTGTGTGTGAGGGGGGATCTGTTTTAAGTTTGTCAGTAAGGGCTAAATGAAGCAATTGACTGACTGACTCATTAATTCACCCATCCATTCACTCATTCATCCACCGACTCACTCACTGACTGCCTGACTCACTGACTCAACAGAAGGATTCGATCCCTCTATCACACAAAGAATATTCAACGCCTTAGCATTAAAATTTCTGTCAAAATAAACAACGTTCTACATTCCTTGTTAGGTATATTTTACTTGCGGAAGATTCCACATATTCATCACGAAGTCCATAATTGCTAGAGATAATAACTTCGTCAGATATCCAGGTGTCATTCTCTCGCCGAAGAAACAACGGACTGCCATCTTTCCAATAAACAACAGGATTCTGAAGACGTCCACCCAACAAGTGACATCCTCGTGCTCAGATTACCAGTCCACGGTGATCGCTCCCCGAAACTGTCTATTTGGGGAGCGTCTTTACGTTGCCGTTCACCGCGCTACGCCGACAGAAACACGGGCTGTAGACCCGAAACGCTTCGATACTCTATCACGGCCTCTCAAATGTTATGTCTGAAATATTACCGGGACGCTTGTCGTCCGTTATCACCGTCGCCAGGCATCCATCCTCCAGCTGCTGAAGATGGCACCAAGTATCGGACGAATCGGCCAATAGAAACACGACGCCGAATTACGTTCAGCGCGTTTGGCTAAGCCGCGACTATTACCCGAAAGAGTACCAAACTGTCACGTTTAATTTGTCGTTTTCTGCCTCAATGAATGGGACAAAGTGGCCCCCAGTTGCGATAAACAACTTTACACGGATAGAGAGGAGGAGGGAGGAGGAGGAAGACTTGGAGTGACGGACAGAGAGGGAGAGCAAGAAATAGAGACTGAGAGAGAGGGGTGGGATATATAGAGAGAAGCACACACACACACACACACACACACACACACACACACACACACACACACACACACACATATATATATATATATAGAGAGAGAGAGACAGACAGAGAGAGAAGGAGAAATGAGTGAGTGAGTGTGTGAGTGAGTGAGAGATAGATAGATAAAGTGAGTGATATATATATATATATATATATATATATATATAGAGAGAGAGAGAGAGAGAGAGAAATGAGTGAGTGAGTGTGTGAGTGAGTGAGAGATAGATAGATAGATAAATGAGTGATATATAAATAATAATATATATATATATATATATATATATATATATATATATATATATATATATATAGAGAGAGAGAGAGAGAGAGAGAGAGAGACAGACAGACAGACACAGTAAGATAAATAGATAGATAGATAGATAGATAGATAGATATTGTTCTTCTGATGGTAGCGAGGACTAGATGAGAGACAGTTAGCATGTCTACGATCCTCTACCACGCTGTAGTCGTATTCAGACTGTTCAGGGACGTAGTCGTCGTTGCTTTAACGGTTTTGATTAACACTTATTCAGCGTGTTATGCCCCGTACGCCGCCAGTATCAACGACCTGTTCTCTGGTTAGGAATCGGCACAAATAGCTTAAATGACGGAGAACTGGATTAAAGTCGAGTTGTCTACCATGTAGCGCGTCAATTGTTGGCCATGTTAATGGATATAGTCACCGGCTTCGAATAGCGAACAGCAATTTCATTCGTTTTACAATTCTGTTCCTGTTAGGGAAACAGATTGAGAATATTAATGTATGGGATTGATTTAAGACACACACGCGCGCGCACACACACACGCGCGCGCATATATATATATATATAATATATATATATATGTGTGTGTGTCCGTGCGTGCGTGCGTGTGCATCCGTGCGTGCATGCGTGTGTATTTACAGAGGTATTTTACATTAATAATATACTGTTCCATATAATTTACCATAAGAATGTTTTATATAGCATAGAGAAGGCTCATCCGACAAACGAACCCCATAATATATATATATAATACACTAATGGCCGAAATGGTTGTTATTTACGTGGCCAACAATCTGAAATGAGGGAGACGTATATGGCTGCAATTTACTGCATCACCACAAAGACTAATTCTAAACGAATGTAGAATTTAGAATAGATAGCATATTCGGCGGAGAAAACCTTGCCAGTTGCCTGGTTGGATGTCTTACGACTGGGATTCGAATCTGCGACCTCTCTCACACCATGACCACGAACAAGAAGACCCACGTTCTAACCCACAAAGCTATGGATTACTATGCTCTCCTGCTAAAATGGGATGCACAAAATCCATTTTATTTGATCAGTGTTCTGTGCTGTGCACATTCACGACTAGGACTGAAAACTTCAGAATTGTTCTCGGCCAAAAACACAATTCCGTATTAAATTAGCGATATACGTTTACATTTAATTATTCTCCTAGTTGCTGGACAAAACATTCATATCAATATCGAGCACTGCTTCTCGAATTGGAAATTTAAGTCGAATTTTATCGGTGACTTTTCGACAATTGCACTTGGTAGCCTTATTAGTTACTTCTACCAAATCTTTTATACGAAACCATTTATTTAAAACAAATTAAATTGCTAATAACCATCATGTTTTTACAAACGATATGACCCTGAACTGTTTTGTTTAAAGCGATCCAGTTAATCACGTTACTTGCTAACAATGCGAACTTCCTTTGACTAAAATGTCCATGCAGTGCCAAACCAGGCATTTTTATAACTAATGCCACACTTTTTTTGGTACGCCTTTAAATCATCCATACTTTAATGTCTACACGTTCAACGCCTTCCTTTATATACCCTCATCGATCAAAGGAGGAATGAAGCGAGCCGGTTGCCTACAATTATCTCTCGTAACTTCAATTCATAACTGGAGATAATTGCCTTCATCCGACCTTTGCCTTCCAGCTCTGATCGTTAATGAGTTTTTATTCGGGATGATATGGTGCTTCATCTTGTTGGAAATTGTAATTAGTAATATCCCAAAGGGGGGGGGGAGGAAAATACCATCAGCTGATTCCTCAATGTATCCATATATTCGCCATCACTATAAAGAAGGTCTAAATCCATGTAAGTCGTAGCTCCCGATACGTTAGTTCCATATGATGGACGAACCGTGGTGACTGTACCGGGAGCCGAACTCTAGCCCGGTGGCTTTCTCCATTATCAGGAAAACTCCGAATCAGCAATCGATCTCCAATGCTGAATGAGGATAAAGTCGGTGATATTTTGGGATGTTCGGCCGACCATCGTCAAACCCGTGTCAATTCCTGTGATACGTCTTCAAACGTAAGCTGAAGGCCGCTGGTCGCAGGTCTGTTCCTGCAATATCACGTATCCGGATCTCTCTGCGCAGGCTAGTCCGGACGTCTCGACGCCGGTGTATCTGGACCTCACTACATTGGTTAATTGGCATAGGTAATCTGGAAAATTATCAGTCTGGCCAGCATTCTACGCCGGAACCGAACCCCATCACAAGAGTACCGCAGGATTTGAGAGGATTAATTATCAGCCGGGAATTGTTAATTAGTTATTTTCTCCTTAATTTTCTTTTCCCATTATGGCTGATCACCAAAGTATGACATTATCTTGGAGAACCACCCACCTAACGATTAAAACCCTAACCAATTGTCTGTTAATCTCACAACGTATAAAATTCCTCTTTATTCGGACTTCCTCGTTAGAAATGTTCTCGACGGTAATAAATCAATTTGAGCTAGGAGAACGTTCCATTTAACCTCATGATATTTATATACGAGTGGGCTTCGAACTTTGTTGGTAGGCATTAGCTACAGTGTTAGTCTATATCGCAACAGACTGTAAAACAGCAACATTTACGTTCCTATCCCGACACCGGTCTAACAACGGCGTATCTGGATATATCGCATCCAGTACGGGATTTATTTGCTTAACTGCGTGAAATCTTAAAACATGTTTGGCCACTGACCCGGAGAATGTAATCGGAAACGGTTGGCACCGCCGCCGGATGTCGTTCACTCCTACGGCGCCAAATGTATCTTAATGCCGGAGAAAATAATGAACCACGTGATGTAGACGTATTACGTAAGGCGGCGTCGGGCGGCAAGTTTCACAGTACCATCGTAAAGTCTGCCGGATTCGTGGAGCTGTAATGACAATCAAACTTTTATCGCACAATAACGTCTACCCGCCGGTCGTCGGAAATTCCACAGTCCCACGGGCGTCGTACCGACAAGTCGATGTGTTGTCTATCTTCCGCACACACCGGAGATTATTGCGCGCGCCATCCGCCACCAGGAGCAATAAACGGGACTCCGGGAGGGGATTTTCGTGCCTCATCAACGTTATTGAAGGATGAACTGTGAAACAGGACGTTTTCCAACGGCCGGCTCGTCGTTGTTTTATACGTCGGCCGGGTACATTAAGGAAATGAAACGTTGTTCATAACGTCACGGCCTTATCCGAGCTGGTAGCGGGGTTGGCCGCAGTCTTCCAACGCCGGAGTTCGAATCTGGACGTGGCTATGTCTAAACGATGGTTCATCGTTCACAAGCTTCAAACCCCTTAGAGATGGTCTGGCCCATTTCTGCACAACGGTGGCCATTGAAATAGCATTGGTTTCAACCATTGTTTTTTCCCCCCGGGGATTGCCCAACATCTCCCCCCCGTGCCTGATTAGTTATATTTTGGACATATTTAAGATGTTAAATGATGCACATATTGCCATTATCGTTCTAGGTAAACGTGCCATCATTACATTACCTGGCGATGACTTGTCACCACGCCCACATCGTATACCCGGGTTTATTTCGTGCGACATAGCGTGTTTCGTTTAGTTCTGTCACGTGATACCACATTATTGCCTTACGTGTGTTGACAGAGTGCGATAAGGCTCCAAGGACAACGGAAATTAACCTTTACAAGATACAGTAAACAGTCGCCCATAAAGACATCAATACCAGGAATCTAGATAACCTCTATCTAACGTTGAGCGTTTCTCTCAATCATCTTCCGGGACATCTCTGATGGTGACATAGATAGGACGAGAACCTCTAAGTCGATATTGACATATTGCATTCGCACGCGCGCGTGTGTATGCTAATTAAGCTGTTAATTGGGATATTCCGAATTCTCAGTGGCTAAACACTGCACATGAACTCTTCTGGTTGTATGCTCGATTCTAGCTCATACCTATGTTTGTGGGATTTGATCCCATTAACAGACTGCCATCGACTAATTGTCCCAGGTGTGACCAACATCGAGGCTGGAAAAAGAGCTCTAATGTTTATTGCCTACAGGTTTATCTCACTCGATTACAAGATGATAAAAGTGCCATACCATATAGATATATACCATGTGTTACATGTTGATTGTATTTTTATCATCATCATCATCATCATCATCATCATCATCATCATCATCACCATCACCATCATTATTATTATTACCATCATCACCACCACCACCATCATCATCATCATCATCACCATTATCATCACCACCACCACCACCATCATCATCACCACTACCATCACCACCATCACCATCATCATCATCATCATCATAATCATCATCTTCATTAGCATCATCACAATCGGTCAGTTAATCTGCTAACTTGAACATACGCAAATTTCGATTTATTTTGGTCTATTAATACATATAGACTTTATGTAATTTTAGTTTACAACGTCGTAGATATTAACCTATTGCCAGTGGCGGATGGCTTTTAAAATTAAAATCATCATCATCATCATCATCATCATCACCAACATCCTCATATACGACACTAGCATTTGTCGGTGTCATCATATATCAACAGCCTCGTGGGCGGATATCTCGATTCCGATGGTATATTGTGATCACATTAAACTTAAAGCAGCAAGAAATGGAATATTTTGTAAGGTTCTTAAAGCCCACTTATTTAAATTAGCCTAATTGTAATATCTATAACTCGGTCTATTTATGTATAATATTTGTTAGTGCTATGTGATCCGGAACTACTTAAGTTGATTAATGCGCTCTACAGAATACATTTATTGTTATTATTATTATTATTATTATTATTATTATTATTATTATTATTATTATTATTATCATATCATCATTATTATCATCGTCACAAAGATAGTCATCTGATTACATACTAAAGACTGTTCTAGGTAAATGTAAATGTCGCTTTTTAGGGCCACTTTTGTGTCTAAGATTACTTCTCGAGGTAATGAAGCGAGGTATAAGTGAGTGAGTACGTAGTTTGTTCAGCCTCGGCGGTAGAGGTCGCATCCTCGGCAGAGGTCACACCGGGGACATATGGCTGAGTCGTCACACCCTGGAAAAGATCCCGCAATCATATGGGTACATCGAGTAGGTTGAAACTCGCACCTGGATGTGTCGACGGCAGTACTCTAATCACTGAGCTGTCGGAGCGTCGCTAATGAGGCGGCGTTGGCCAATGAAACACTCTTCGGACAAAGCTCATCCACGTTTGAAACTCGGGTACTAGCCATCTTTTGCCAAACGCGCTACCAGTTGGGCCGTCGAGATGTCCCCCGCCCAATGTTTCTCTAATGACGGGACAATCACGGATACCGCCTCTAATGTAAATCGTTCTGGATCATGTGACATAATGACGGTTTGACGGATACGGCGAACGCCAGAACAATCGTCCATGTTCTAGTTGACCTTTCACTACCGGCGACTGACGATGATCTTGTCAGGCGATTGAGAGGCTACTCTGGTTAGCGAAGCACTACGAGATATCCCGACGCTTCGGTGTCGCTTTCTTCGTGACAGCTCCGGGCCAAGGAGGCCGTCTTTCGTCTTAATTCCATAAACGAAAACTCGTGAAGATTCTTCGATCGAAGACCGCCTTCGTCTACGGCTGAGTTCGTCATAATATCGGACGAAGGCTGTAGCCATCGTCGGGTTCTTCACGGCCGATGGTTGGAATATGAGTACGAAACGTTTACGACTTTAATCTTGACATTACCTCTCGACCACCGAGGCCTTGACAGCGATCTACTTGGCAGCAACGTTTGCTATCAGAGCTCTTCACTATCAGTACCAGGATACCGTAGCCACCGAACACTTGTAGCCATGACTTCCTCGGCTCATTTCTTTCGTGGCCACCATATTTTACGCTGCGTTGTACTGAGAGAGAGAGAGAGAGAGAGAGAGAGTATGTGGAGCCAATCTGTGAACGTCCTATTGAGCGGTCATTGGCTGACCAGAAGACTGATCTACTCGTTTTTAAGGTTTTCACCTGCGCCGTTGTCTAGAAATGCTCCAAACCATCAGTTTTTTCTTGTTCTTTGTTCTGTAGAAATAGGTTCTTCTTCCTCGAGCAAGGATGCTCCTGTTGAGAGCTGGATAGAGTCCTGCGCTGTAAATGTCCATGTCAGAGGTCGAGTGCAAGTGGTAACTGTGTTTGTGTGATTGGTTTCCAGTGATTGGCTCCGCCGTGTATGCACCAGGGTACTTACGCTTCTCAAGCAAACCCAATTCATTTGTGAATAACAATAGAGTTATGATGGCTGCACCGAGTATTGTTTGCGCATAAGTACTAAGGTCGTTTTGTTACAAATTATGACTATGGCACTAGTTACATAGATCACATCACGCTTGGCTATCTAAAACAACAACAATAACAACAACAACAACAACAACAAAACATACGAACTCATTATAACAAGGAATATTTACACGATCTTAAAATCGTATATTTACTTAACCGTACGTGATTACTGGCCATAGATGTAAATGCTACTTTAGCTGATCACTAATCTGTTCTAAATTAAGGTGTATGCGTGCGTGCGTGCGCGCGTGTGTGTGTATGTTTGTGTGTGTTCATTGAACTTCAAACGAACAAATCCCAATAAGGCTGTTGAGAAACAATGACTCGTATTAACCCCCGTTTTAAATGAGTCAGTGAGTCAGTGATTTATTTAAACTCAGCGCTTGTCACATCTGGGACCTATGGCCGAGAGACGACCACCTATTACGTGGAAACACACCGCAAATAAAGGCCCGATTCGGGCTCTAACCCACGGGCCAGTGGTTTGTGGGCGTAATGCTCTAACGACTGTACTATCGGAACACGCCGAGATGCGTTCTAAATGCCACTGGCTGCCATTTGAAGTTGACAACCAGTCAAAGTCGCCCACGTAGCTAATATCCGGCCCGGTGATATGCAGCGTTCAGGGTAACCCTGTCCCGCCGAGCAGCCACCAGTTGGCTGTTGGTGTTTTACAACAATGGGTCCGAGTTAGGGCATTACTGCTCCCAGCTCGTTGTTGGCGGCGTTCGCACCGGGTCCGGGACTTGATAAATCGGTGTGCGCCCCGGGAATACGTGTGCCAGTTGGGGTCTCGGGGAGATTTGCGATGCTGTCACGGAAGCTATGCTTTGATGACCCCGTGCCTTTCTCTCCGATGCGAACTAATCCACCGCTCGCGTGGGAATTACAAGTCCGATGCCGGCGGCAGCCCGTAGTTCATCAACGCTGGTCGGCGGCACTTCTGAGACGAAGCCGGCGGCAACGTCCGCGCCAGTGAAAGATGCACCGCGTTATCTCCGACTCGGACACGTGACGCGACTAAAAGAGGTATGGATCGGCGTACTTCCGAGAGGAGGAAGAAGAAGAAAGTAAAGTGCTTAGAGCATAGTGGCCGCTCGTTGCCGGAGAAGCCGGCTACTTTGTTATAAACTAATACGTTGTGGATTAGAGAGCAGTATACGTGCGCCGTCCCGCAAAGAGAGCGGCTGATGCCATTCCCTACTGCACCGAAGAAGCTTGGATAATAATTATTCGGAAATAACATTGATAAACTGGCGTACAGCGTAGCGTAGATGCAACGTTACGGCTTCCTCAAACCATGCCCGCACAGAGGACGTTTTCTTACGCCCGAGCCCCGCTTTATGAGGGGTTTCCATCAGACGAAGAACGCCTCACATCGTAAACAACGCTTACGAGAATCCCACCATTGTTCGCAATCAATCCGGATATGACCGCATTTTATTTCCCGAACGTTATTAACCATCGGCAACCCGCACTCGCTGGCCGTCTGGATCGCAAAAAAAATTGGAAGATTACTGCCAGATATCCTGGGTCCGAAGTTCGAATAGCGCATCAGCGCTCGAAACGTTATATATATATATATATATATATATATATATATATATATACTATAAATAATTTCGTCGCAGAAAGGACAATAGGAGAAGCATCTTTCCGTTAATTGCGCGCAAATTCTTTGAAACCTTTCAAGCTTTTTTCCCTCAGCTAGGGCGATGCTTCAAGGTGTCACCCCGGTAGTATGACTGCCCCGATTGGTGGGTACGGTCGAGGTAGAAGGCACGAGGGACCAATTTAGTGATCGATCTTTCAGACCGAGTACAAAGTGGGATACGGCTCTGGCCGCTGAAGCAGGTGATGCCAAACAACGTTCGCCGTTTAAAGGGATTCATCGTAGCAATAAACGATAGACTTTCTGCCGGGTGGCAATGGAAGGGTGTGGCTGTCCTGAGATCCCCACTTAAGGCATCCGGATTCAAAAGAACCACCCTTTATGTCTACACATTCATCCCCATCTCCCAGGTACCCGAAAGTTGTGAAATGGCAATATCACCTACTACAGACTCATGATATCTATCAATCCTGTCCATTCCGGCCAGTTATACTGGATCATTCACCTTCCTTTTAACCACATATAACACGGAGCGGGAAATCAGACTGGATCAAGGAAGACCGTTCACCATTAACCATATAATAAGTCCCCAAAGGAATGGACGCCGACAGCGACATCTCGCGGTAATCGCATATCGCGCATCGAAATCACGAACCACTTGGCTGGCGGCCCTCCGGACGAGGGGTCGCGGTGGAGGGCCTAATTCATCCCTGGGAGTTCCGTCTTCTGGACTTCATAGTTACGAATGGGTCACTCCCGGTGGTATAATCTCGCAGCGTCTATACGAAAGAAATCGATGTACTGACGTTCGGCCTTTGTAAGCAAATTATTGCCGAATCGGTGCCGACCCGCTAAGTGTTTCTTCCATCCGGGGACTAGCATAAAACGTCGTCAACGGGTAGTGGGGCCGGGGGATAATGATATTAAAATGGGAGCTCGAATTGGCCCAGGGAACAATCCGGATTGCTGGTGCACCGGCGCGACTAGGGCGTAGCTCGCGTTGTCCATCAGCGAGGCTGCTAGTTGATAATAAGTAGAACTTCTCGTTTTATATTTTGTTCGGATACGTTTAGCGGTTTTGTTTGCTGATGTCGATTTTGTATGACTTCAGCGGCAAGCAAGATGTATCTCGTCTGAGAGTGCTTCGAAATAATGGCGAACGTTCGCATTGAACGTGAACCAGCCAACTAAAATTGAAATAAAAACTCTCTCTCGCCCCCCCTCTCTCTCTCACACACACACACACACACACACACACACACACACACACACACACACACACACACACACAACAACAACACAACACACACACACACACATACAAACACGGTATGCGCAGGCACCTCCGTGGTCTAGCGATAGCGTGTTGGACCACTGATCACTACCACCCGTGTTCGAATCTCGGCGTGGGCATATCCGAAGGTTGTTTCATCTTTGACTTCGCTTCATTACCTTTGGGGGTCGCTCAGCCCATTTAACCTACCATGTGCACAAAAGTGGCCGTAAAACACCAATCATTATCATCATCATCATCATCTGTTAAGTGTGCACACGAACTATGAAAAAATAATGATATAATTAAATGACATCACGATGTCTACATATTATCTGCTTCTTTTCACTTCTTTACTGTATCTATATTTGTTATCGCGCACGTCCATTCCTCTTACTGTTGTCATCATTCCCGTCGAAGTGACAATTTCGGCTTACACATAACCCATCATATGCTGCTGCTATCGGCTCGTAATTGCTAAATCCGATTACCAGGGCACTAATCAGGTTAACGATTCACTATTATTCAACTAGGACAACCCCACGATTTATTACTAAAAAAGGGCTAACCCACAGCGAAGAAATAAATTTAAAAAGAAAAAGATCGCCTTTCAAAATGCTTTCTAGTTCTTCTCGTCATAATGGAGCCTAATGAATGGTTAAATTCAATTCCAGTTCGAATACTGCCAAGATGGTGCTTCATTTCTATGACGATAACATGTTGCTGAAATATTCTATTATTGATATATTTTTTAAACTCGTGGTTTTATGTTCATGCCATCGATTGTTCAGAAAAGGCCATTTTACTTTGCTTGAAATAGGGCTGTGAGTTGATCCGTACGAGTTTGATGCACGATTATCTTGTAATTTCAATCAATCAATCAATCAATCAATCAGTATAGTAATTGTTCATTCAATCAATGAGAGTGACTTATTGGGACAGTTTTAGTAAACATCATAAACGAGGCATAGGTCTTGCTATGTAAATGTTGCAGTTTTACGGGTGTTTCAACCTAAGTTATTCAATTTGCCATATAATGGCACACACTGAAAGGCTGGTGAGAAAGGTAAACACTTTTTTATGAACTGCATCGGTAATACGAAGTTTGGCTGCATCCACTAATTATTCTATCAGTGTACAGCTTAGACTTAATAAAACCCCATTTCAAACCTTTTATCTGTCATGTTGCCACATACACTCGTTCATCATCAGTGATATGGGTCTGAAATGGAAACTTTAACAATAAGACAAGATTCCACATAAACCAATTAGCCTTTTGTAAATACACAAATTTTCACTAAAGATACATATCTTTAAGATAGAATAGCATTTGATAAAAAATTCAATGTCACCGAGATAAATAATGACTTTTCAGACACCCTGTATATTACCCTATGGTAATCTACCACGCTAATCGTATGCTAAAAAATACCTTGATAATCTGAAACTTAATAAACCTGACACGAACTAATCAACTAGTAGAAGAAGGCTCAAGGTTGAATCATGGCAAGATATTGGGAATACCATCAGATCAGCTTTTACACACAGATGAGTCAAGACCCACTGCCATCGTCAAACGTTCTCCTTGGGTGGATTAGGAAGAACGTAGACATGCGACTTTTATGAATCCCAATTCATGTATACGGCAGTATCATCGTGGTTGAGAGATGTTACATTAGACGGGTGATTCATGACGGCATTTTGTTTTACGGGTAGTGGTTAATGTTTCGATGAGGGTAACAATTAAAACTTGGCAATAAAGATCGTTCTGTTTCTTTAGTCATCTTTCATAAATACTTGGCTGGCTCACCGTGTCCTCCCGAATGTCGTATCAGGTGACGAAAAAGAGGTGGCAAAAATTAAGCTCACTCACTCACTCACTCACTTACTCAGATAAATGCTTAATGTACACTTAATGTACACAGGCCTAAATTATGAAGGTAGCCCGAAAAAGACTTGACGTCTTTCGACGAGAGCACTTTAACTTGTAATCATGCAGTCAGTCTTGTTTCACTTTGAAGGATCTTTTTAAAGTAAACTGTAAGTTGGGTTTGTTAGGCAAATATCAGTTATTTTTTAGTTAAAATAATAAATTACTTAATGATTTCGCGCAGATTTTACCCACATCATGGTTGTGGGTCGACATCTTGAAAATAGACAACAACAGCAACAACAACAACCGGAAGAATAAGCCCATCACCATCACTATCACACAACAGCAGCAACGACAACAAGAGTAAAACAATAATACTAAATTATAACAACAATAACATCAGGCATAACAACAAGACCACCACCACCATGATCATCACCACAACCACCACCATCAACAACAATAAAATAAGAACAGCAACAGCAAGAAAATCGCAACAACAACAATAACAAAAATCAATACTACTAAGTATAATCAAAGTGGTGTCTAGTTCACAAGAGAATCTTTAAAAAAAAGGTATTTTTTTTGTATTAACAATTGAAATTCTATCCACTCATTTCATGGGATTTGTTTTCAGCTTTTTGGATATTTTTTGCCATGACTAACGGTTTTAATATGCCCAGTCACACGCACGAACATATACAATTATATTTGTTAATATATATATATATATATATATATATATATATATATATATATACGGCGATGAGGATATAGTATGTCATTGTTGTTTAGAGTATTACCGTAATTGACAAGTATTATAGCTTTCTATTATAACCTTTATGTTGTTTTTGTATCCATTTAACACAATAGTTAATTGACAAAATCCACGCACGACTTTCTATGTACGTATACGTGGGAGATCCAATGTCTGTTTATCTATAGACGTTTAGATCCAGGCACGCTGTGATTGATTTATATATCTATCATTTCAATGTCGATTTTGAGTGATCAAACTTGAAATATTCCCTTCCCATCCATATGTCTCATTCATATTTCATAATTATCCGCATGTATAGAGTTATGCAACTGATTATGTACGTGCGCGCATGCGCGCGTGTATGTGCATTTTGTTTATGACGCAAGGTGCGTATAGTTTGGACATTAAGTACCTCGCTCGCTATGCTGGAGGGCGTTTCAGCCATTTTCCCGATGCCTGTGGCTACCACATTTCAAACAAAGAATTATGTCTGTTTCACATGAAATAAATTTAAATACTATATTTGGAACGGCGTGCAAGGTGATATATCAATACGTCAGCAAACCATTTCAATACACTCAATTCGTTCACTTATTACAAATACACCCAGGGAGTTGAAGCGACACCAGATTCAGTCGATTTTCTTCGACGAGATATGGCTGCCGACGTCAAGTTTAATTCCTGGTATCCACGGTAGATGGCGCTCGTTGGAGTCATGGACGCCATAGGTGCATTCCAACGTTTCGCACAATAAAATATCAAAGCCACAGTTTATAGACAAGAAAGGTACGTTACTTGGTACCCATTATTGTTTACTGGTTACACGTCGTTGTGTCAACAATGGTGGCTTATTTATATCATAATCAGAGGAATAGTCCGAATACTAATGTTTGTTTACATGTGGACGAAAATAGGGAAATTAACAATTAAGCGGGGTATTCATTGCAGATTTTACCACCATTCACGCCCGCGCGCATACACACATTTATTAAGTGATAGATATTAATATTGTGATAGTCTATACACTAATTATCTAAGAGATCGACAAACCATGCGACATCTAGCTCTGGACTCTAGTCTAGGTCGTTGATGGTAACAAGACAACTCGTACCAAAGACAATCACAATGTGTGAGACAACTCGTAACCCCTTTTGATCGTAAGCCAAAGGTTTATTTCACTGTTACTATATTGAATAGAATATATATCCATATCATGATGTATGTTTATGCTCTGTATAAATTGGACAGATTCAATATCAAGAACACTTCAATAATTATACATCATTTCATGATCTCTGACATGATGATTGATGTTAGGCTAAAAGGGCCGAGCGACCTCCAAAGGTAATGAGGCGAAGTCAAAGACGAAACAACTTTCAGATATGCCCACGCCGAGATTTGAACACGGTGGTAGTGATCTGTAGTCCAACACGCTACTGCTAGACCACAGAGGCGCCCACTGATCTATGACATGAAGATAAATTGAACTGCTCTGTTCAGTATAGTGTGTTTTAATTACAAGGAGACTAAGTGGCTAATCATAGAATATAAAATATAAACTAATATTAATGGAAAGTACTATTTCTTTACAGTTTATTAAATTGAATAAAACTGAATTATGTGTGAAAAATCCTAATGTAATGGCAGTGTTTGCCCAGAAGAGGTAATCAGTGGCTGTGCTTATCATTGAGTGCAAGCTGTGTAGTGCAAAACACAGAACCTGGGATTACAACCATCATACATAGAACACGACAGCAACTACAGTTATCTATAAAAGTTATATGCCCTACCATTTCTCCTCAGTCAACATATTCCAGAGGTATTCACTAAATTACAAGAGAAGGCATCGAGTGATGCTATTCGTTCTCTTTGCGAATATATTCATTCATTCTGGATTGACAGCACAATGTTACCACCCCTCCCTCATCCTGGTCAACCTTCAACCAGAGTGTCAGGACAAACAAAAATGTGGAAGGTTGGCACAGACACCTGAATTATCAAGCAGCAAATGGCAACTCACCTTTTTACGTACTAGTCCTTTTGCTGAATCGTGAATCTCGTCAAGCTACAATCAAAGCTTGTCAAGGATGGAAAACTCAGCCAAAATCAGTGTAAGGCTGCTAATTCAACGCGGGTTTATTATTTAAACTATGGGACGAGTCTGGAAACTGCAACATATCAAAGCTTCTTAAGCCTAAGGCATGTGGGAAAATATTCACTCCTGTTATCCAGGCCATTCAGCACACTGAGGCTGATGTGTTGGATATCTCTTATGCAGAGTGACATTTTATGGAATTATAAATGAATATATTCATTTATAATTCATTTATGATTATAGATTTACTTGTGTTTGTACTTATCCTAAGAATTCATTATATATACATCATTATCTGTTTACTAATAATCGATGTGTAGGTGTATGTATGTTTAAGTCAATCTATATGTGTTTGTATGTATGTTCTGAGAATTCATTGTATAATATTAATAAAAGTATATTTGGCATAATAAATGCAGATATTGGGTTTTAAAAATGTCAGAGTTATGTTACATACCTCCATTCACACAAATACACCAACCAAAAATTTCAATATTTAATTTTAATTATAGTTAAAAAAGTAAGAACAGTTTATTATGTCTTATCACAATTGATAAATAACGTATTATTATTTATGTTGCACTCATCTGCTATCTGGTTCTCAGTAGCTCTAAGCTTTGGCTGCAGAAACACTAACATCCTTTATTAATAATAACTGATTGAGTAGATACTTCAAACAAATTACTCTTATAGTGTGGGTTTTAATCATTCAGTTAATTTCAGCTTTTAAAATATTAATGCAGTGCTCTGTTTATTAGAATCATAATTATTTTGGAGGCTAGGGTGAAGTGTCCCAACTTTTCTGAGAGTCAAATGTCCACTCACTGTGTTAAATATTGCCTATTAATAGCCATTTTGTAAAAACATAATCATACACAATAAGCATTTACAGCAATCAGTCAGATATAAATGACAACATTAGTATGTGATATTGATGATTTAACAATTGTCCTTACATTTATCAGAGGCATTAATATTTAAAATTGAAATCAAAGTCCGAAGTCACAATTTACAGTTCTTTGTTTTGTGATGTATTAAGCATAATTAATAGTAATCTATCCACTAATAGTGACAAGAGAATTATAGATTAAAATAATTTAATTTAAAAATCACACAATCTAACAGTTGCTAATAGCCACCAATATTAGAATCATAAATAATTGGAAAAAAGATTATGTTGGTGTCAACAGTCCATCAAAAACAAGATAAGACAATCCAAACTTCAGTGGTTTATCCTAGACTTTATTGAGGAACATAAATAAACGTGAACTAAATTATGTTTATGATAATTTATGTATAAAGTTTCCCAAATACAGGCTATAACTAGACAAAATCACACACACATATATATATATATATATATATAGTGGAAATTTGATATATTAGTAGATATATCTTAAGATATATTATTTAATCATTCATTCTGTATTATCTCAGCTCAAAATTATTTTTACCTTTTATTCTGACACCATATCTCTATTAGTAACTTTGTATATATAAAGATGGCTGTGAATAAATCAAGTTATTCACTCGGCAATAAGAGTGTACAAAAGTTTATCGTGTTTATATTTCCTTGTTTTCTGACAGGTAAATTTGCTAATGGTGGACTAAACAGATTTACGATGGCTAGCAGCATAATTAGTGGGCCACCAACTGATGAAAATGTGGCGTCATTAGTTGGAAGGATAGTGGCTGATCTGCAGAGTTCTATGTTAAATCTCCACCTGCAGAAAGCAGCTCAGGTATATAAAAAAATGTATAATGTTATTTTTAATACATATTATTTGTTTATATTATAATCACAACCAGTAGTGATTTTGTTGCGTATGGATATATGTTACGTATTAAATTTCATGATCACGCACACAAAATATATTGGCTCCTCCAGTAGCACAGTGGTTAGGGCATTCCAGTGAAAATCTCGGGGTTGTAGGTTCAGATTTCACTCATATCTGTGGCTGTGGGATATTTCCCGAAAGGGAGTTGCCTTTTGATAATTTGTCCCAGCTGTGACCAGTGCCTGCCCGGGCTAAACAGACTGAATCAGTCAGTCTTCTATGAAATGTATAGCAATGAAAGATTCACATTTTTTACAATCGTTCTTGTTTATCTTTTTTAGTCTGAAGTGATTAAATCAACCACAAGAGTTACTGACATCAAGAAAAGTGTGATACAGGCATTAAGTAAATCAGGTAGGTCTGTTGTAGTAAAGTGTTCAACAAAGAAGCCATAGGTCAGTAGCTTCAGTCAAGTAAACTTTAATGGTCTGCTATAGTGATGAGCACCAATGACTTGCCCAACGTGCCGAGTGACATTCCCCCCCCCTGAATTATTTCCACTGTCTTGCTGACATCTCAGAACAGCTCGTCCCTTGGGGATTTTCACGTGTTCTCATGGTGCTGTCATTAGAGCATTGTGCCTTAAGTCTCTGGACTGTGGATTTGAATCCAACTCATATCAACTCATACATGTTTGTTTCCCTTGTGACGCTAGCCCTCTCAGCCATATGTCCCAAGTGTGACTAGAGCTGAGGATAATTTAACTCAAAGCAACTCAACTCTGAGGTTTTTCTTCTGGTGGAGAGTGTGTTTGTTACTTATAGAATGTGCCCTTCAAAACAGAACATTTGCATAACAGTTTCTTTCCTTTTTAATTAACTGCATACTTGATTTTCACTGGTTTCAGGCTAGTTAGTTTATTATGGAAAGAGATACATGCAGTCTCTATTTAGAAACTTAGTTTTTTAAGTATTTTTTTATGTTATTTATGCTGATCACTGAAATTCAAATTTTATTTGTATTTATGTCTGCAGTATGTCTGTTGTATAAAGAGTGACTGACTTAATTTTTGTTGATTGCGTTTTAAATGAATTCAGATTAAGCAAGTTCAAGTGCAAGATTTTGTATTATGAAAATCATTCCAGATGCAAAATTTTGTTCCATATGTTAAAAGTTTATTCAACAATTTGATGCTGAAATATAGCTGTCTTGGGTCAGTTTACTAAATAAAATATAATTGTGATTTTTTTAACATTGTCTAGTTAATATCTTGGCATGAACTAGTTTATAGTAACTTAAAACCATAAGTGCTGCTAAAGAAAGTATATCAACCCCTGCTGTAACATTTTGGATGTGATCAGCCTTTTCAATAGGAACCAACATCCGATGCTATATGGTCATCTATTTTACAGTTGGTCTGGAGAAAATCAGTCGGTTACTTTTGTTTGGTGAAAAGGTGGCCTAGTATGCACTAAATACTCTAACTTTTTCAGGGGAGACCCCCCCCCATTTCAGTGGAGAAAGGCCACTGTGTTAGTGTGACTACCACAGCCAACCTTTCACCCCCCCCCCCCAGCAATGCCATGGCAATGGTGTCGCTGTGTTTTTACAGGCCACCACAGGTGAGCTGCTGCCTACTTTTTAAGGGATTGTCTACTTTATTCCCTACTGAAAAGGCTGGTGATACATTTTCAGGCTCATGATTATTTTTATAGAAAAATGATTCTCTGGTAAAAGCTATATCTATACACGTTAAGCCTGATTTGTATCATTGGTTCAAATACTTAGGGACTCCTCTAACAACTGTGTTTTGTTTATATCTGGATCCTCCAGCCATGAGGCATTGAAAACTGCGGCTGACATAAGCTGCGGATAAAGCTGTGAGTCTCATAGCTGTAGCCCTACCTTATGTCGGTGAAACGTATGGCTTGATGCTGGATAGCATCAGTCAAGTGTATGCTGGCACTCGTAGGCACCGAGATAGTGTCATTGGTAGGTGTTGTGCTCGAGATCATTAGATTGAATCCCGATATTGGCTACGTCTGTGGGATGTTTTCTCCATCCATGAGAGGGTTTCTGATAGTCACCAGTCTCTATGTTTTAGGTGTTTAAAGGCTAAAGAAACAATTGCTCACTAACTTACGAGGTCTTTGCCCAAGCGAGTACAGTTGTTGTAATTGGCCTCCTGAAACATCAGGTCATCCAGTCAGATACTATTGCAGCTGCCTGTCTGTATCGTCTCTTGAACATTTTAAATCAGTTCTAAGCCACCTGTTCAAGGTGGCTTTCACAGATAAATGATAAACATCTTTTAAATCTCTTATAGCGTTTTTACAGACACATTATTTGTACAGTGTCTTTGAATGACTCCTCCTAGTAAGGGTGCTTTATTAAGTATACATTATTATTGTTGTAGTTGTCGGGTTCTTTTTGCCTTTTGATATAGTATAATATTTTTACTACATTTAGTTGCTGTTGCTATATTACAATCTTTCTATCACTGAGGTGTACCACTTCACCAGATATTATGTGAGAAGTTATAATTGAGTTAAGTACTAAAAGTGATCCTGTAATTGATGTGCAAAGCAAGTTGTGTGAACATCGCCAGTCAGTATTAGATACGAGTCCATTTATTAATATTTTCTTAAACAAAATATGTTAAAAAGTGCATTACAATATAGTTCACTGCTATTCTACATTAGCAATAATACGTATACCTTGATATGTTCCATCTATAAAAAAAACTGGCAAAACTTCTATACTAACTATTGTTTATGAATTATGCACATACTGAAATCCAATACAAATCGTATCCGTTTTTTATTGATGTTTCATGCGTCATCGTATTGATTACATCCTTTGAATCAATAATTGGTTTGTTAGAAAGACTGAGAAGCTCCTGGCCATTTGAGATTGGTCCAAATGAAAGATAATTATGAGAACACCCAAGATGACACTCCGAAGTCAGTCACCGAAGACAAATTCTACACACCTGTGTTGGGAGCACCAACCTGAGTAGAGCATTGGTCATGTGCGATCATGTTAAAGCACTTTTGAACATGTGATACAATATTATGAAAAGAGTGCTATATCAGTGTGGTATAATAATAATGTTGATTAGAGGCACAGCCAAACATACGTACACTTTTCCTATTTGTCCATCCACTGAAACCATTTAAGAGAAAACAATAGTGCAGTTCACTTTATTCAACTGTCAAATTATCATTGATTATATGTTGATCAAATAACTGAAGTTACCGAAGAAAATTAGTTTGATGATATTTAGAGTGTTTTTGACCGTAACTGAGCAAATGTTATATTTTAAGCCAAACATGATCTGCAGCTTTTGTCGATGATGGACTAATGCGTTGGGAGAACTTTGCATTGTAAAATACAAAATATCTGTTCATTCCCAGGCTTTGGACAGCTTGTCAGTGATATAATATCCTTTTGTTTTAATTTGCTTTTAATCTATAGCTACCAGGGGACTTCTATTTTTATGTTCCCACTGCACAGCTGTGTGAAACATAAAATTATCACACACATACAGCCACAGGTCACGTCTGCCATCTGGGCAACACGTGACATACGAGATGAAAGGGAAGAGAAAGCATCAGATAGAAAACACAATGCGCTGTTGGTGATTTTATTAATGCCTCAAAAGTATGGTAACTTTCATTGTTTGCCATAAACAACAGCTTGAATTTTTCTGTTTTGATGTCCAAGTTTATCATCAGTATTGTTTATAGTTGTAATGTGCAGAATGTGTAATTCAATTATAATTCATCATTCTGCGCAAAAAAACAAACCCGTATCGGATTAGATCAATGTTGATGAGCTTTCATTTGGTTTTAGAAAGTTTTTGTCAATGTAGATGAACGTATCTGACCTGAACAGCGTGTCACATGAAACGGATGACACATGGGACATTATGAGTAATATAGATAATTGAGTTTGTCTTCTGAATCTATAATTCGGATGTATAGCCAGAAGGGTATTAGTTGATGATAAATCAGATGCGAAATGACAACTCCGAGCATTATGTTATTGATCAGATCGGATTATTTTAGGTAACTACTCTGCTGAAATGTTAAATCTTACTTTGATACATTTTTTGTTTAGATACACGCCACAGACAGTGCTATTAGTATTAGTGTGTTTATTTTGGTCTCTCTCTCTCTCAGTTTCTCACACATACACGCACAAACGCAGTCCCCTTTCTAGAATAAAAGAATTTACTGGGTAAAAATACGTGTTCATCCCCAATATTTATTTCTATTTCTTGCAGAGCCATTTTTCCTTCTCATAATGTCCAGTCAATCTGCAGCTTTGTATTGTCTTTTATTTCTATGTTGTGATATGATGGTGTAATTTAATAAGAATTGTTTAATCACTCTGTACTCTCTAAGTTGTCAAATGGTCATTCACTGCTAAGTTCCATCTGTTCCGATTTCGCTATTTGTTGTAGTTTGCATCCGTAACAACATTGTCATTGTTTGGCGTCATCACTTTTTTATATTTCGGAACACTACGTACAGCTTCTTAAATATGGCATCATCAGCATTCATTATTTTGGCATTTATTGGGTATATGTTTAATTTAAAAGAAAGTCATTGGATATTGCAGTTTCTGCTCTTTACTGAGCCAATAAGAGTACCTTTGTGACTGAAGGCGTATAATTAATTTATATATTTATTAAACAAAAACTGTTTTCTTTGTGTTCTATTATACAAAGAAGACAGAAACAGTAAAACTTCAATTAGGTGGTCACCCTGAAGGGGCCATTAAACACAGGGCATATTGTGGGCAAGATAAGCCTGGTGTGTGTCTTACTGCTGTGTTGGTGCTGGAGAATCGGGTGTGTGGTCATTTCAGAATGGGTGCTTAAGTGACAAATTTCAAAGCTTTTTCCAGTACTGTTCTGATAGCATAGTGGGTAGAGTACTATACTCTCTGTCTTTAGGTTAGGATTCAAATCCTAGTGATACCTGTGTTTGTGGGATGTTTCTGGTTTTATTGAGTAAACTCTTTCCCCCATTCATTCACAAAATGTATTATGGTTGCCCGCTGAAAACACGGAGCAGGTGGAAATAACGTATCCCTTTATGGTAATGTGTATTAGAAGTAAAAGGATTGCTGATAAACACTAAGGAAGCAATCATTACTAGGCGTGTGCACCTGTATTCCCATTCATTTGCCTGGCAAATCTAAGTTGCTGTTGTCCTCATCTAACTTGCACATCAACTGATGATAGCCGTGGATGTGATCTGATTATGAAGCTATCCCATCTGTGACACAGGTCTGTCAAGTGATAAATGCAACAAAATGAAACTGTCTAATTAACACTGTATGTTCAGACTTTGTGTAGCGCAGTAGAAATAAATGTGACTTTTTGCGTTATTATCAGAATTCTATTTTATTAACATTCACTCATCATACCTGTTGGTCATTATGTATAACAGGTGTTGTGTAATGGTAATGATAATAGATTGTGATTGATTACATGATCTCAAGTTATTGTAATTATGAGTGTAATTACCATTTTCAGATGCGATGTAATCATAGAAGTAATCAAATATGTTGTAAATGTAATCATAATCAGTGATTACTTTAATGATTATACAAAGTGGTGGCAATTGCAGCTAGATCACATTTATTCATGTTTGTGGGATAAAAATTGTAATCACGATTACAGTGTTGTCATAGTCGATTACATTCAGTATTAATGTATTCATAATCATTGTACTGTCAGCTAATCGTAATCGATTACCTTGGTCCTGTAATCACTCTTTCCCTGATGTACAATTGTAAGTTAATTCTAAATTAGTTAAATCAAAGTGATTCTAATCATATTACGAAGCCAATATAATACTAACATCTTTTATGCTCATACACATGTGTTGATTCACATAATGTGTTAAAGTTTCATGATGAATGTCATCTGATTAATATCACAATAAAGTTGTTTTTAAGGACACATTGTGCTCTTTGACAACCATTCTAAAATCGAATGATCCATTTTATTTTCACAGTTGGATAGATCCGAACATATCTATAAGGATTCAGCAGTTGATGTTTCGCACATCTACTTTTATGGCTTCCGTTATCTTTTCAGGTGATGGGATAGCTTGGAATGAATGCCTGGTTAATTCCCACTATTTATGATTGCAGTCACTTAATAGTATTACTGTATGCCATTTCGATGCCATCGCAAGGGCATTCATTTTGCCATTCGGTAATGGAAAAATGAGAATTTCATTGACCTAGAAAAGTTAAGCTAGTATAATTGATGGGTCGGTGACATCGTATTGATTACCCTGACATAGATGTTGGACTGAGGCTCTGCTTCTGAAGATGGAGTTTATGCTACTTGTGTGTGGAAGTGAAGCTCCTTGATGAAGTGTCAACAATTAATTGATTTTGACCTTTTCGTGTATATTTGTCTTACGTGTCTGATTAAATGGAATTCATTATTATTATTATTGGTATTATGCATATTTTCTACAGCATTTTATAGATATATATCCTAAATTACTGGACAGTAACATTTTTATAATTTTGTATGAAACAATTATAAACATATGAAAGAGTAAACAAAAATTCGGAACAAGAAGCCAGAATGCCAAAGAAGTTAAAAGTGAGAAGTTGCAATTACACAGCTGACTGTGTTTTTGTTTCTTGCTGATCAGCTGTTATAAATTTGTCAGACACTTATTGTATAGTTTCTAATGGAGGTGCAAATTCCTCATGAATAATAGAAACTCTCATTATTGTAGAAGCATTGATGCATTAAGAACATTGCCTACTACAGTGGACAGTGATATTTGTGATGAAGCATTTTCGTTTGTCTTTTCAGGAACTGATATCAGAGTAAATCAGACATTGCTATATTGTTGTGTGAAGTAAATTTAGCTAATAAATTTAACTCGAGCTTGTTCTGAAAAGCATTAGATGTTCACACAAAGCTCCACAATTATCCAGTGTGTGTTTATTGACTACCTGTGTGGTATTTTAAATATATTATCATACCATTCTCTGGTTATTTATTTTTGCTTAATTGTAAGATAACTATAAGATAATGATGATGTAGTGATGGTTCTTTTATCTACCACAGAGAGACAGACAGGCACACACACGAACACACACACACACACTCCAAATAAGCCTGTTATCATATTGGTATATTTTCCTATTCACAATAGGTTGGGAGAAGAAGCTTCGTAATGCTGTCTATAAGTGCATGATGACGTACACGAACATCCCACATCCACTGGCACCTCCCGAACAACAGAAGGAACCTGTCTCATACATCCGACGTGCACAGGTAAGTTGTACATCACATAGTTCACAGCACAATATATAGCCAAGCTTCATATATGTAACAAGCTCTTGACATATCACATGTGTTATCCTATCCAAGATATGTCAGTGGAGTGAATCAGGGCTCGGAATAATGTTAATACCACCACAACATCAGCCATCATGTGGATGTTGTTATTTCATACACTTTGCTGAATTGACAATAAACACAATTTGGTTCCCTGCTCATTGAGGTTACAGCGGCATTAATAGAGGTCAGTGTAACTGGTTCAGTTCACTGACCTTCACGCGACATCATTAGATTCATCATTCGTCTGAGTGGAGTTTGGACATGTGGATTAGACACGGGAGTATATCCTCTTTCCAATGCTTGGATGAGAGATTCTGGACAATAGGCTTGATAATGGTCCAATTTAATATCACCTTTTAATGCTATTACAAGGCAGATCGATCTTTGTGTTTTGCTTCAGATGATGTTATTATCTTGTTCTTAATCTTCAGCATCTGGTGTTTTGTCTTAGATTCATTTGGTCATTAGTTCCTTGCCCAGACATGGGGTCATTTCAATTCCGGAATTGGAATTGATTATTTAAAAAAAATGGAATTGGAATTAATAAATATGGAAATGGAATTGAAGTTTCCTACAAAAACTTTAATCCACAAATTAATTTACCATTTAATTTTTTACTTCAGAAATATTTCTTCCATGACAATCCTACTCGGAATATAAACTACTTGGGGTAGGTGTTTGGCGTAGGTACTCGGAGTACCTACTTATGGTAAAAAGTAGTAGGTAAAACAAATTGGGAAAGAAATTGATAAATTTTAATTGGAATTGACTTGACTCCATGTCTGTCCTTGCCTCTCCGTAATGTCTGTTTTTAACATCGCTTTGTTTACTCAATAAATGAGTCATTGTTTTCAGTACGTGTTGGATGATTATTTTAATAAATATAGTATGAGTAGTATGTTAAGTGTTTCATTATCTGTTTGGTTTTTTGCAATTGTCTAGATTGAATCAACATGAGGATTATCTTATCAGGTCACACAATTTTTAATTAGAACTCCCCCCTTCTTTATCTTATCTAGCTCACGAGGGGCTTGTTTTGTGTGTAGTTGATACATATTAGGCAGTGATCACACCGAATGGTAATAAAGTAAATATTCATTTTACATGCTGGACTGTTGCCAGATAGAGCGAGAAAGGGGGGGGGGGGGGCTACAAAGGGAATGATCACTGGATATTTCATTGACTCGAGCATGTTAGATGTCACAGGTGTAAAATACTTTGGTTATTAATGTTTCACCACATATTTTATTTGATGGTTTTGAGGCTGCTCCAATGGTGCAGTGGTTACAGCATGACCAATCACTGCAGTGAGTGAATCCTTCCCAGATTTTGACACCAAGAATGTGCTGTATTTTACCCGATTTGTGCACTAGTTTATTTATGGATATACTAGCCATGGGTAGTATTTATATTTTGTACAGACATGGTGTGGTGTATTATTCATAGATTTGAGTCCCAGCATAATATCTATATATCTATGAGCTGTTTTATCTGATAAACATTCAGTTCCCTATTTAGGTGTCTTCCTAGTTGCTTACTTGCTCACTCACTCATTCACTCACTCACTCACTCACTCACATGCCATATCAACAGAGGTCATTAAGGAGGTCGTTGTAGTTTGACCAGAGGCCGACTGGTACAGGGATCTGGCAACTTACATAAATTATTTTGGGCACTGAGGTTGTTTATTTGAATGTGGCTCACATCAGAAATGGTTGTAAAACGGTAACAGTTATGTTCCTTTAAATATATCACAACGTATGATGAAGATTTGCGACAATATAATATGTTAAAATTACTGCATGTTTTAAGATTACACAAACCTAGTCTTATGTAGCCATCACAGTATTTTACTAAACTTGGTCGCCGGACTTATCCAACCATTAACTGCCTTTCTGTCTTGATAAGCAACTGGGTATTCTTCCTTGCCTTATACTGGAAATCCTATAATTAAAGTTAAGGCTTAGTTTTGTATTTGTTGTGCAATGTCAACAAGATGAGACACCTGTCGTGGCCACTCTATTGGTGTGAGGTCAATAACTGTTCGTTTTAAACGACTTGATCGCTGTTTGTTATATTACAGCACCCCCATGATGTGCTAACTGGTAGGGTTTTCAGCAACAGACATCAACCACCAACTGGGTCTGTACACCTCTGGGTTTGAATCCCATCTTTTACTTGGCCTCATTAAGGCAAGCCGATAGAGCTGAGTGGTTAGAACGCTGCACTGCAAACCTACACGTTGTGGGTTCGAATTCGGCTCACACATGTCTTTATGGGATGTGTCACCCATTTGTCATGTGTTCGAAGTGTGACCAGTGCCGAAGCTAAAAAAATTGACTCAACTTTGGCTCATTAGCGTAGAGGTTTTTTGCTTGGCTTATATACTAATTTAGCCTGCCTTGTGCACACAAATAACCACAAAACAGCGACAGTTCACATTGCTACTGACCCAGTGTATATGTTACTATTGTGTACTTGTGTGTTTAATGAAGCAATAAATACAATCCAGCTCTGATTGATATTTGATTTCGTCAACGATCTTTGATGTGTCTCTTATGTCGTCGGATTACGCAGTTGGGTGGGAGAGGGATCGAACTGTGAATTATGTACCTGTAACTGGCAGCTGGATGACGTCTACACTACTCCCCGTGGAGTGGACACTGGCATCTGGGTTCTACAGATCCATAAACTAATTGAGCTAAATGCAAAAGAGAAAGGTCATTAGGCCAAACCGTAACGTAGTGTGTTTACAATGGCGGTGCTTAATGGAAAATGTAAAGTAAATAAAACTAAAAAAATAATGGATATTATTTATTTATTACTACGCGCACGCACACACACGCACAAGCAGCGATGCCAATGTTCGGCGTATCCGCGGATTTCAGAGTTTTCTGCCTGTTTTTGGATCGAGTCTTTTTTCTTATATTCAATTGGCATTCCTGATGTAAGAGAGAGAGAGAGAGAGAGAGAGCTATAAATGTTTCTGATAGACTTACATAATTGTGTGTTCTGACTGTAAATGGAATTTAATGATTGGCATGAATTTCTACAAAACAGTTTAATTTTTATACAAATATTTATAATTCCTGCTTCAGTTTTGATCAGTCATTCTTCCTGTCGACTGTACGTGTGTGTGTGTGTGGTCAGATTAAATTGAAAAAAAAATAAGGGATACAACTTCGTCTTTGATTAATTAAAAAAATACCATATGAGAAACCTTATAACTGTCACTGACATTCATTCTTTTCTCTCAGATTTATTTCGTACTCCGTATGCAGGTTTTCCGTCTAAATTCGTCTGACATACTTTCAGAGTTCTTGATGCGAGAGTCGGCTAGAGAGTAACAATTAATAATCCACGGGCACAAAAGGATACTTCAACGTAATCTCCCTTTACCTGTCGTATTCAACAGGTCACGGTCGATCAGTTCTGAACTTCAGTGAGTGGTGGTTCTGGATTCTTGAACGTTTTAGCCGTTTAAAGTTGTTTTCTTCTCTTCTTAAGCAGTGTACAGACGGACGATTATTTAATTCTGCGTCCTATTGTTTTCGTTATTGGTTCTGACAAAGCGACTGGTCTTTGATAATGCGACGTTGTTTATGATGCCTTTTTATTGTGTTGTGGGTTCCCACCCTCCCCCCCATTATTTTAACGATGGATATTGTTACCTTCCGTTGTTACTAATATGCTATGACGCCAGATATACGGAATATAGTCTGTTGATTTATTTCGGTCTTAGCAGTAATACGTGGCTTTTGTTACTCTTTTTATCCTGGTAGATTGTATCTCTCCGTAAGCCAGAACCGATCTGATCTTGATTTAAAAGCATTTAACAACCGGCGGTGGATCACTTTGACGACGGGGAGCGATATTCAGCCATTAACCACTCTCCGACTAAAGATGGACTGACCGACACCTAACCTTACAAAGTTCTGGCCGTGTCCTCTCCTCTAGTGCTGGACTCTGTATTCGTATTGTAGAAGGTACTAGGACTTACTCCATCGATGCCATTCACTCTCTTGAATACGTGGGACATCTCCCCTCTTATCCTTCTATACTCTAATGATGTTAGTGCTAATGATCTTGGCCAGTCTATATGTGGCAGATGCTTTACTCGGGGATTCATGGTTCGTCTTTGGATGTTTTCAACCTGTAATTTATCCCGTCAAAATCTAGGGTGTCAGCTATTATAGCTCGATATTTGCGGCATAGTCTGTCAGCTGATATAATGTGTTATATTGTGTTTTATTGGTCTTTTGTCATTCCATTAAGTATTTTATGTTTATCATTGTTAGGATTAGCTTATTATATATTAGGGTGTCATGTTTTGACTGGCTGTTCTAATTACCGTTCTTTAACGGACACGTGTTGAGTAATAGCTGCTTAATTCAGCCTGATTTAATAAGACACACAGCCTTGACACACATCTAGCTTTGATTGAAGCCAGATACGGCACACTTTCCCCCATTTCTGATTATGAATCATTAATAACCTGCCCCCGTTCTTCCACCACCGCCGCCGCTGATGGTGATGGACGTACTCCTGTGTTTGTAGAGCGAGAAGACCAGATGTCATTAAGCTTGTTTGGCTTTCTGCTCTCCTAACCAGCTCAGTACCTCCAAGTTATAGATGTCGGCTCCTGTAGGATGTAATTTGTCACCGAGCCATTCATAATCGTGTCTATGATGGCTCCACGTTGGACAACGACCGGTGTCTGTGCATTTGTGTGTGTGTGTGTGTGTGTGTGTGTCACATATAACGGATAAAGTATTCAATATAATGACTGAAGGCTTATTAATAGAGATGTGGCATAGTAATGATTAATTAATTTATAACTTCCGAATGTATTAGAAATGCATTATGTAGCATTGTTATTTTTTCTTGTTAATTTTGTTACCTGAACATGTGTGTATTTGCTAATGTTATTGATGATGATAAATAATAATAATACTAAAATTTCTTTTAAATGCACTTTACAATGAAAAGATAATTAAAACCAAACATGTTCTGATTCACAATTAGCACGACATGTTTTATGATAGCGTGAAAAGTCACTTTTATTTGTGAAGAATCATGATGAAACATCCAAAACTTCTAATGAATACATGCACACAAATGCAAGTGTGCACACACACACACGCACACATTGCATGTGTGTGATGCATTCATATCAAAAAGTAATAACTGATAATAAAATGTAACCAGTTTCAAATTCTAAATTTTCCATCATTATTGGTCAGTCAGTATTGCAAAATCTCATTAAATATATTCAAATATGTTTGTTTTGAAGTTTGAGACATGCTTCACTTTGTTGATGAGTAATATCATTAACATATCATCTGCATTCTATAAACAGTTTTCACGTGTCATTCAATTATCGTTTTCAACATTAGTAGTGAGTTTTGTGTTCTTTAACACTCATGGGTTAGTGTTTGAGTGTGAGGTGGCTCCGTGGTCTAACGGTAGTGTGTTGGACCACAGATCACTATCACCCGTGTTCGAATCTCGCCATGGGCATATCTGAAGGGTGTTTCATCTTTGACTTTGCTTCACTACATTCAGAGGTTGCTCGGCCCATTTAGCCTACCATGTGACCAAAGTGGCCATAAAATACCAATCATAATAATAACAATGCTAAGTCATTATTAAATGGCAGGGCTTATTCTGTAAATGTGTGCGTATGTCTCTACTACTTAAGCATCTTTGATACACCACTTCTGCTATTTAATTCAGTCACAGGTAGAGTAGCATTATTGAACATGTTCATCCATTAACAACAGGAATAAGATGACGACCTGGCCTTTATGGCTTAGTGGGTAACATCATGTGACTTTCTTACTCATGGTCGTGCTGTGCGGGTGGTCAGACATTCGAATCCCAGACGTGGCACTATAGTAGGGGTAGTTTTTCATCCAACCAGGCAACTGGTAAGGTTTTCTCCACCGAATATGCCATATATTGAAAATTGTAAATTCATTTAGAATTAAGTCCTTAGTGGTGAAGCAGTATATAACAGACCATATGCATCTCCCTCATTTGAAAGATCATACTTTTTTTTTAGGGATCCCTCATTTGAGGTAGCTAAGCCACTTAAAATAACTGCCATTTCGGCCATTATTATTATTATTACCTGAGCTGAGACATTGATAGTTAGAAATGTTATGGCACATTTCCATAATTCTGAAATGGAAATTGAACTCCTCCACCTGGTGCTATGTGAATATCTTAAATGAGCAAAGCTATAAACCATTATCCCACAGGAGCTTAGAACCCGCTGAGTGGCTGATGGCAAATGCATTGATTCAGACTGTCAGCTCACGAGGAGTCCCGATCTGTATTTCTATAATTAATTTCTTGCCATGGGAAGCATCGGCTTATGTGGAATTAAGTGGCGCTAGGGTCTTGGACGATGTCAGGATGTCAGACGGGAGATGCGTGACCCCGGCGTGTCTGTCTGTGACCCGACATGTCTGCCCACGACCAAACATGTCTGCCTGTCCTGTTAAGTACAAAGCTTCCACATTTTCCATGTTCATCATGATTCATGCATTCATACTATCTATGCCACAGTGTGTGTGTTTATATTTGATTCAGTGAATTATGGGCTGAGCGACATAATGATAGCAAAACTTCCTTCACGAGTGACCATCTTAACTCGGGTCACATCCAGCAGCTCGACTGCTTTGATTCATTTTTTTGCTAATACGTATTCATGGCAAGCCATCTCATACTTTCATTATCTGTCTTTATTTGCTGACATTTGTAGAGATATCATATTAACTTCTCGGTGTTTTTTCTCTCTGCGTTGGCTACCAATGACAAAGTTTCATTTATGCGAAGATACCAATTCCGTTTTTTATAATAAAATGACCATTTTATGGCACAGTGGATTTAAAATGAGATATGTTCTCTTTAATTAACAGACATTTGTTGCTGCCGTTCCATAGGAATACTACATTTGGTGGCTGATTGATGCACTCGGGTTCCGGAGCCGCTCTGGTGCTTCCGGCTTTTGTCGATTATATATTATCTAATATTACATGGGAGATGTTTCTCATTTTCTCTTCTGGTGCACGTGTCAATGGCTGAGCTTGACGAGATTTAGCCTGACCTTGCTATTGTATGAGCTAGGGCATATGATTACATTGTGCAGCAGAGCATTTTTAATGGCACGTCTATATATATATATATATATATATATATATATATATATATATATACATAATTCATCACTTTCTCATTATGCATTATCAAGAATTGAGTTACAATCACACTTCAACAAAACTGCTAGTAATGTGCCATTTTATGTGACAATATTACCTGTTTCGATTTTCAGATGAACTGGGAAAAAAGAATCCTGAAGAGTCTGAACAGCATGTGTACAGAACTTGGGGTACCTCTGGCCAAAAGGGTAAATATTGATCAAACACTGAAAATAGTTCATGTACATAGAAATAATAGAAATGCTTCCCCTATACACAATCTTCTATTGATGAAGGCTGATTAAAAAAATATACAAATTTTCCACATAGAAATGACCCTTTAGTTCATATCACAATAATAATATTATTGGTTTCGATACTAGGTTTTGTTGGTAATAATAATACAGTCACTGATAATCTTAGTTAATTTTATATTATAAAAACGGTACAAAGGAGTTGATTTTAGTAGTCATAACGACCTTAAAGAGTAGCATTTATTAACAATAATTATCATTTAAGAATGTTGATAACATTTGTGGTAATAATCCATGGATGTTGATCTATTTGGCGATAAGAAACTTAACTTTGTGATGCTGAGAAGGAAATCTTTTAATACCAAAATTATGGAAGAAGTTAAAAGGGAGCTCCGTGGTCTTGTTGGTAGTGGGTTGGACCACAGATCACTACCGCCTGAATTCGAATCTAGGCATGGGTATATCTGAAGGGTGTTTCATCTTTGACTTCGCTTCATTACCTTTGGAGGTCATTCGGCCCATTTAGTTTATCATATGCACAAAAGCGGCCGTAGAACATCAATCATCATCAGCCATCAATGTAAAAAGTTAAATGCAGATTTATAGATGGTCATACATTGTTTTATCAGCAGCTTAAAGCAACTTTGTTGCCTTTGAGAGCCCTGAGAGATTTTTTGTCATTCTAGCGTCCTGAGAAGGAGCAGAGAGAGATGATGTCTCGCTGGTCCGAGCTAGGTACAGATGAGCCAGATTTGAGCCAGTTTCGACCGGTCTATGCTCCCAAGGACTTCTTAGAGGTTATTGCTGGTCTGAAAAACCCGAACATGGTGGATAGTGGTGATATTACAGTGTAAGTTAATGGAGATTATGATTCCATATATCCACACAGACAGATGGACAAATACACATGCATACTAATCCCCCCCACACACACATGCATACACACACACACAGATGCATGCATGCACACATGCACATACACAATCACATACACATACACACACACACACACACACACACACAATTTAAACATGCTTACGTATGCTAAGGGAAGACACTGTAGTTATGAACAATGTGTTCACGTCAGACCTGATATTTAAATGATACCACATCACCCGTACACTTAAGATTTTACAGAAATGGAAGTCCAATATTCCAATTATTGTAACCCAGTAAAGTTATCATTCTCATTCAATGCCAATATGAGTTGATTTGAGTTATTTAGCCTGGTCACTGGTTACAGCTGGGACATAGATTATATATATATATATATATATATATATATATATATATTTATATTATATATATAGTGAATCCATTAATTGTTGGAAATTGTAGATAAACAAGAAGGTTGGAATATCGAGTCCGTGACATAGGGGTAGTCTGTGTCACACACTTTTAGGTCATAAAGACATGCTGTTGTTTGTAACAAAAATAATATGCAACATCCATTGGAACCACAATAACACTTGTAATCTCGTGGAGTATTTATTTATTTGATCATTTTGATGTTTGTTAATTACAGACAGTATAAAAAAATACTTGTGTCACTTAGTCCATCAGGTTAACTCATGATCTGCTCATTGAAAAGATCACACATTTGTGTTTGTAATTAGCCATGAATGATTATGATTGGCTATGGGCAATGGAAGCATCATGTGTCGGTGTGTTTGGTCAAGGACAATTGTTATTGGTTACGATATAGCAATTATCGTATGTGGTCAGGTTAATTAACCATTACAGCAGCATGTAGGTGTGTCTTGCATGACTGAACTACCGGAACTATTTGTCACCTTTTTTGTGTTGTCAGATTATCAAGGTCATTTTACATTGAAATGTCACATTTGAAATGAAGTGTCAGAGTCGGAACTATTAACAGATTCTGACTATATATATATATATATATATATATGCAAATATCTGTGGGTGTATGTAAAAATATATATTTGTGTGTGAGTGCACATTTTTGTAAAACATGTGTGTTTGGATGTAATAGTAATATAATCAATATTCTTTGCTCATTTAGCATAATGTTCTGGCTCAAGAAATCCATTTCTAAGATGATAGTGGCTTTTATTCATACTGAGAGAATTTTTTGTTTAGCCATGCCATATCCCAGAATGCACTTCTGGCTCTGTTACATTAGCATGTTCGGTAATAGTAAATTAAAATAATAATAGTTTCTATTATTGTGTTAATGGTGCTAATGCTATTTAGATGACATTCACTTCCCTGAGATTTAACACTAAATTATTTGAATTATATATATATATATATATATATATATATATATATATATTAATCTGTGATAATGTCAGAAAAGATGTTCTATCCAAAGCATATATAGCTTGCTTTATTTACTTTACAATAGATACAGCATCACCCAGCAACAGCTGGCATCATTTCCTATTGCATTTACCAGTATTAATATCCTTTTGAAGATTGTAGTAAAAGGATATTTTATACCAGAGAGTGAATCTTAACGCACCAAGTAATAATTCATTGACACCTTGGCAGCAAATTAGTTAACGTCATCAAATCTTATTGGTGAAAAATTACAGGATAGTCTTCATCGATGTTTATCCCATTTCTGTGTTAGCGCTTATGCTCTGAATGGGCCCGTTCAATCTGTCAGCGATGTGTGATCCGCTTTCCTTCTGTCCGGCTTGACGCTAACTGATGGTCGGAGAAAAATTGTCCAGTTCTGTGTTGAGTAGGCATTCTTTCGTTTGCTAGCTTCTTGAGCCGAATCCCTATCAGGGCATCGCTTCCCTTTAGCATGCCCTCTCTATTAGAGTGGACTGGCAGATGCCTCTTGGACAGTGTCAGCCAAATGCGAAGACATTGTGTGTTTATCCGATCATCAGCGACAGAATCCCATGAAAGACTTAGATTAATCAGTTTACCGGTGTGTTTAGTGCCTCGCCATCTGGTAAATCACTCCTGTTTGGCTGAGATGCTGTCATGGTGCTGGTTCACTAAAGTTATGGCTTTAGACAGGGGTGAGATAATGTACCATTTATTTTTGGTAAAATTCCTTGCAAATGTTTAATTGGTCATAAGTTGGGGTGCAGTTCATATACACATTCACAGGTTGACAAACAGAATTGTCAGTTCAAACAATGCTTTCATCTGAATCTTTTTCTTTCAGTTGAGCAAGCTTGATATGTTTGACACAAAAATATTTATAGTGGTAATAATGTTAATAATAGAGATAATGATAATAGTTATATATATGTATATTTATTGAATGATCATTACTAGTACAAGTCATTATAGTGCATTGCATATACAATAAATTTACATAACAACAAACAGTATATATCTAGATACAAGATTTTAAAGAAGTTAGGGATCAGAATTACAAGTCATAAAAATATGACTTTATAGATGAATTGGTCAGCCAAGCTAACATAAGAGAGGGACACTTAACACCATATATTTGTATATTTTAACGGAGTTATTACATCATGTTATTAATCATATGTACCAGGGTTTTAAGTGAGCATTTATTAATTATGTTTTAATTTGAGTGGCTTTGTTCATGATTGATGTATGATGGAGCAATCCTGGACAGAAGGAAAGTGATGATTGCTTAATGACACTGAGATGTGTCTCTGATAAGTGATTATATGCCGCTGATAGGAGAGGATGCCCAGTCTCGGATATGAGGACTGGGCACTGGATCACTGTGCAGGCAATGTCCGACCTGGAAATGTGTCAAGAGAAGGTAGTGAAATATGAGTGGCGTGAATGAATGAATGAGTGAATGCTTTGTTTATCTTTCTTACTAGTATCACCTCGGACGTATAGCCACTGAGTCTTCAGGTAGATGAGATTATTAGGCTTAAAGCTTTCACTGATGAATGAGATATACCACAGACAAAATTGCGATTCTTTTGCAATTATTGGAAAGCTCCATCACAGGGGGTGGGGGGGGGTCACCTCTCAGCTGTATGCACCAGTTCTGGTCAACAATGAGACTAAACAAAAAAACTCACTCATTCTCTCACTCCCTCAACCACTGATCTAGTCATTTACTCACTTAATCAACCACTCACTGATTTACTCAACCACTAACTCAACTATTCTGCTACTCACTCACTCCCTCAACCAGTCAGTCAGCCACTCACTTACTTAATCAACCATTCACTTACTTAATCAACCACTTGCTGAATTACTCAATCACTCACTATGCTTCCACTCACTCACTCATCAACTCACCTACTCACTCAATCTACCAAATCGAATGGAGTGTGTTACAGACTTTGCTAGGAGTGTTCCATTGAGGCAAGAGGTTGAAATGCTAGAATCATTGAGACATGTCGCTGTGACGTAAAGTGAGGTAGCGTGACTTGTTAGATCTGTCTAGCCACTTCGCGCTGATAACCAATATCTTTTGCTGATCCCCTGCATCTGTAGTGCCTTGTATGGTACAAATTATGCAATTGTCGTCATCTTCATTATCATCACCATAACCATAATCATTGCCAGTTATCACTGATCACGTTAGATGCCGCAGGATGAAGACATAGACAAAGACTCGGATGAAGATGGAGGGGTAGAGCCTTTTGTCGTGATGATGTTCAGCTGCCGGGTGACAAGTGGCTCATCGGGTCGTCGTGTGCTGGATTATGTTCTTCGTTAATGCGCACCAATATGTGTTTTCTCTGAGGCCATCCGCCATTCTTTGGAACCTTATCATTTGACAGCAAAGCCGATGTTTATATCGTCGGCGGCCATCGACTGCCAGTCATCTGTGTGGCAATCCATCCCATAACGGTGTGTTAGTCCCCGAAGATGAGCCCATTACTATTCGAATTAGATTGATCATTCTGCGGAGCATCGAGGAAAGTTGGCTTTTTTCTGAGCATCAGCGCAGAGGGAGCTGGAGCCTTTATCTGTCACCTGGGAGACGTTTCTTGTGGCGAGCATTTAGTTTGTGGGGTTCCTGGCATTAACGTTGGCCAGCTGGGCTTTGATACGACGGTCCACTAGGTGAGCTGTGGGAAGGGAAAGGTCAATGGCTTTGCAGAAGCGGCGCGGGTCGATCGGTCATTGTCCGAGAACAGAGTAAAGAAGATTACGAATTAGTCGGGCGGAGAGTGGGAGTGGTTTGCGTGTGTAGATGGGAGGAGGAAATGGTCTGAATCACTGGCATCGGGAGATGGAAAATTTTAATAAAATTGTGAGAAAGGTATCCTGTGAAAAAGAAGTGGCGTAAAGTCCGAATGTGCGAAAAGAGTGGTGCGAGTGCAGGCTTCTAGAAAGATTTGCATGCGTTCAGAGAAAGGTATGAAGTATGGGGTTTCAGGGATGTGATTCGATATCTCAGATGGCATGCTGCTTGAGGCAATATGATATCTGGCATGATATTGCATGAGTGTGTTGAGCTCAATCAATTGGGCGAAAATGTTATGGCTGGTGTAGTACAACACAGTTTTAAACATGAGAGAAAGAACAATTCAATTGATTATAAACAAGGTGATTTAAATAAGAGGGCCTCGGAACATTTTAAAAATAATGCTACCTGACTGTTGCAAGTTTCAACACAGGATCAGACAACAGGTGTTAGAGATCGGGAGTCAGAATTTAAAAAAATGACCCTATGTAATGTCAAATCTAGACAGCACAACACGGTTACTCTCTCGCCAAGAATCTTTACAACACTGGTCGTTGTGGAAAACAGAAAATACCAATTACGTGGCATGCTAAGGTCAAACTAGGGCACAAAGATTGTCTAGCCAGGAGTGTAGATGCCAAGAAAGATGACTATGATTGTATGGAGCTATGGACGCGGGCCATTTGGTTTTATCGGATTAGGGCCTGAGTGAGTGAATGAGGATCTGGTTTGACCTTGTCAATGGTCTAATCCGACACGTATGGCCTTGGGGCTAATTTATATGCAACATTTATATGAAACATCAGACAGACACAGATGTAACTGAGACTTGAAACAGGAACTGAATAATTTCAGTGTAGTGCATTAACCATTTTGCTATCCGAGTAGCCTATATTATAGCCCGTAAAGGTACTTGCTATTTCATGAATTAGTCGATTGGTTCTGTTTCTGATTGTTTCTTCATGGCTGTTGCTGTTGCTGGATTTTTGTTCATGCACAATATCATTAAGTTTATGCAATTTGTAAGGATTTAGTGTATGTGCATGATCTGTTAAGGATCGTATACAGACAGCGCAGGTTACTAATAGAGCTGGTATTAGTCAACAATGTCACATGAGACTAGAATCTTAAACACTTTGATACCGGATCTTTGTCTATATTTGGTCAAAGGTTGTATTTATTTGTTACTATCTGTCGTATCAGCAGCTTACTTACTCTCCTATTTATTGTTCGTTATCACAGAAACTATGTTTTGACTGGGTTTCTGTATCTCTCTCTGTCTCTCTCACTACACACACACACACACACACACACACGTTATTACTGTTGGCGGAAGCTTGGCGTATTTAGCCTACCATTTGCTTAGAACAGCATCTCACACACACACCGTAGGTGATTCGCTTTTTGTTTTTGTTTGGCGGCTTAGGGACTGGTGATACACACATATCTCAGCATGAAAAGTCGCCATCTGGATTCAGTGCCCCGAAGAATCCTCCAAAATTCGAGATTCTCTTTGACTGTGCCTTATTATACACAGCTAAAACACATGCGCGCGCGCACACACCTACACGCACGCACAGGCACACACACACACACACATACCAGTTAAGTCCTGTGTAGTATTACACGTTCCGCTAGAAGGTAGATGACGATTTAGGAATTTAGAATCTCAACCGGACAGCATCTTCTGTAAACATGATGTTAATGTTGTTTTAACCAGATAAGTCCCAGACCTGTATTTGTAATTTGTGTAAATAATTGATGTCTCCGCATGTCACACTATCCTAAATGATGCTGGCACAACAGAAACGTCTCTTCAGAAGTAACCGTCTTATAATAATCTGGCATGGTTTCTATATAAATGTCTGGATTTCAGTAGCATTACAGAGGTATCGGATTTATTGTGATTCATGTTTCCCGGGAGTTGTTTTAGGAATGAGAATGTTTCCTTTCATTGCTTCATAGATGCGGCGCGGCAACATGTTGTTACTTCCACTGGCCGTAATGTGAAAGATTCATTCGTGTTTGCCAATTTCTTTGGCTTTTTGTGAGATTGTAATTCTTTCGGTTCGGCCAGTTTCATAAAATCATCGTCATTGTTAATGTCGTTGTTAACATCTCAGGCCGCTCTGATAGCATCATAGTGGATAGAGCATTGATTGCACTGCAAACATTCAGGTTGTGGGTTCAAATCTGACTTATTACTATGTTTGTGGGATGTTTCTTTAGGGAGTTACGTCTCAGCCATATCTTCCTGGTGTGACCTGACTGCTGAGGCTAATCAAACTACTCACTCACTAGTGACACTCACTCACTCACTCACTCACTCACTCACTCAATCAATCAATCAATCACTCAATCGCTAACTCATTGCTACTTTCACAAAACCTAATTATTTCACTACAAATCTAATCTGTGTTTGTAGTTCCCTCCGAGCAAACATTCTTGGGAGTATTTTGTAATCAGTTTGCCTGTGATGTCTACCGTATGGGACCCACTGTATACTGTCTACCATATGTTGGTTGCCATACAGTGTCTACCAACATCAGTTAATCACCAATAGAGAGATTCAGATATCCTTATTCTTAAGAGGTTGTTCCATAGCCTTGAGTAGTACCATTGAACAAAATGATTCAAAGGAAGGTTGACGTTTTGAAAGTTTCAAAAGGTCAGTGATACCTTTTAAGGCTTCACTGTAAAAGCTGGTATCTCAAAAAAGTCCATTGGTCAGTTAGTTACTGGTACCATAGAGGCTTTCTTCCCTCAATTCAGCCAAAAGGTCAGCTTTCATCATTAATATCCGGTACATCCATAGCATTTTGTTATAACAGTGTGTTGCAGACCTCTTGATCGCAGAATCATATTCTAGCATTGTAACCTTTGTGTGTGTAATTGTGGGGAGGTGATATTACTGGTAAGTATGTCATCTGATCATCTCATTTCCACCAGCTCCTCATAGCCATATATCCCAGATCTGACCAACTCTCAGTCAAAACAGAACAATGAGACACTCAATCGGTTAATAATTGTTATCTTGAGCCACATGTGATGACTCTGATCAGGAGATTTTGGGCCACCAAAGAATTGTCCATATGGAAAACCAGAAATAAATTTGGATGGATAGAAAACTTGACGAGGAGAGGTGATATTACTGGTACTTAAAAGATAACATTATCCATATCAGATGTACAATGTGCATTATGTCATCACTTCACTTTCTTTTATATATATATATATATATATATATATATATATATATATATATATATACAAACGACAAATGGCCTCTAAGACATCTAGTTTGCAAACAACAGATTATATAGTCAGAAGACTTTGAACTATAGGTGTGTGTGGGGACAAGAAGTCTACTAATCAGTGATGAGTAAAACATTAATTAAAACAATCCAGTTAGTCTGGCTACGAGTATCCGTAATGGCAGCAATAATTGTGCTTGCTGAAAACGTCAGATACCCAGATCAAAATCTGTCTGATCTGAAATATTCCATTGGATATCAATTTCTATTTTGAAAAAGAAATTGAAACTCTGTCGATCAGAAATGCATGTGAAACTGTTTAGAGTAACTGTTGTATATTTCGAATATCGGCTCATAACAACTTTTCAGTAAAAATGACAACATTAATATCTCTTTGTTTTGGATAATGTTGTAATGAATAATAACGATCTACTTTCTCAGTTTTTCAAAGATCAAGCTAGCAACTCACATATTTTTTGAGTAACAACTGGATTCCTGTTCAATGTGAGTGAGTAAGTGGTTTGTTTATCCGCTGCACTGGTCACACTTGGTCTGCGTAGATGTATGTTGGCACTCAAAGCAAACATTCGACAAACAGGTATTAGTAAGATTATAACTCAACCTGCAGGTTTGCATCTCAGTGCTCTATCAAAATGCCATTTACTGTTTGACATAATTGACAAGTTATGAAATGATACCCTTTTGTGGACATGGTAGGGTAAATGGGCTGAGCCTTAAAATAAGATGAAGTGAAAGATGAAACATCCTTCATGCATAGAAAAGCTGTGGCTTGAACATAGGTACTGGAGTCGACCTGAGAAGTTTTCCCCTCTATCGCTAGATGATGCATCTTCTTATGGCATGTCACTATTATATTTAATATGGGATAAAATTTGTTTTCTTTCTTTGGCCTTGCGAACTTTGGTTTTCACTGACTGTGAAGGAACAATCAAATGATACATAATGGCTGTGTAAAATCCCATGTGGATTACAATGTCTGTTTTGGCATAGATTTGCTGGGATACAGTTATAGATTTCACTGTATAGTATCAAAACAACAGTGTAAAGAGCTGAGGCAAGAGAATGGCAATGTAACATCCCACGTGGTCTACGAAATCCTCTAATGTCAGTCTGATAATTGTTTACGTCTTTAGGGGTCGCTGTTAACTTAGTACAGTTGGGAGTCCCTGTTTCACGGTTAATTTGGCCCTGGTATTGAATCATATTGTTATCTGCGACTGTGAGGTGCTTCATTCATTAGTAGAAGGCTTCAGCCTTATCAGCTCATGTTGCCGGAAGGTAGCCAATTAGTGAGACCATCGCCAACGCTAAACAACAACAAAAACAAAATCACTGGAGAGCAGAGTGGCTGTAGCCACTGTAGCACTTGTTAGACTAAAACCCTACTACTTCAGTTTAGACTCTACAGGCTCTACTGACTAAGCTCATTCACTTCTTTCACCGCTCGATTGCTACCAAAGGTTGATAACTGTTTATGATAACGTCATCAGGTCACACTGGTTGTAGTCATTAATGGCTCAGTGACAAGCTGCCGTGCTAACATGGGCTGATCTACGTCATCGGTCTGTCAACATAAACCACCATAAAACGTGGCGGATTTTTTATGGGTAAATAAAGGGAGAAGCGTGTGAGCTGAATGCACAGATGAGGCGTAATCCGTTCTTTGTCAGATAACAGACAGGCTTATTAATTAAGGCCGGACACTTGTTGTTTCTTTCGTATTTATGACACGAGCGGCGCGGAGTTTGTATTCATAAACCGTGCCAGGTATTGAATGGCCGCCGCTCGTCTAATATTGCATAACGTGGCATTATTTTGGCTTATGGATAGAAGCGAATGCGACAACTAAAAAAGAGAGCCGTTCCCACTTACCAGTCATTAGTTTTCAACATGTTTTATTGTCTTTGTCCTTGATCAGATTGATGCTGTGCCTAAGGATTGGCAATAAAAGCTAAGTATCTTTGATGGGTCTCTCTCTCTCTCTCTCACAGCTGGCCGCTGTTATCATTTGTTTGACGATGGGGGGAGTGGATGATTCAGCGGAGGCAGAAAGCTAATAAGATATGGTTGTGAATTTCGGATTGGTACAGAGTGGTGTCAGTTTCTGTATGATAAGAATTTAAATTATATTTGGGAAGAAACCTGTGTGAAAAAAGTGCATATTTACTTGTAAGTTTATTATGTCTGATGTGAAAATGACAGATTTGTTTCAACCTTTCTGTAACCATCTGGCCACTTTCACACTTCGTTGTTGAACACTTGCTTGCTGGATGTTTGATTATGAAGTTTATTCAATATGATTTTGGTCTTACATCACCAACAATGATATATTACCACACTAAGCGAAGACAGAACTTTGATTGATTATGAAATGTTTCGAAAATAAGCCAAAGATGCAGAGTATAATAATATATATAACTTAATAACAACACGATAGCCTTATCATACATAAATTGCTGAAGTTAATTAAGTTTTGCTTTTATAATCCATTTCCAGAGTGATCTGTCAGCAGCTGATATAATAATAATGATAAATGTTAATACAAATTATAAATAATAATAATAGTTTATGTAGCACCTACCGTATATACTCGTGTATAGGCCGCACTTTTGATATCACGAAATCGCCGTCAAAAGCGAGTGAGTCTTATACACGGGTAAATACAATAATATTGTTTTACAACATTAATAACGAATATATGAACAACAAACAAATTAATTAAGTGTGTTTTCGCTGTTGTCTTTCGAAGCCAAACTTAATCGTGATATCCGCCAGTGAGTAGCCGTGGTGTCGGCCTGTTGTCAACGTGGGAACGGCTAGAACACGATGTATTATCTAGAGGTGTCAAATGATCCGGATCGCAATTATCTGTTTGATGCACATGGATCCAGAAAGCACAGGAATCCAGTAAAGTACGACAATCTAATCCTACAAAAGGATAGAGCCAAAAATCAAAAAAAAGGCTGCGATACGAAAACGGCCGCACTATTACCAATACGGCCGCCTCCATAAACTATTACAGGCAGGTGTTATTTTGGTCTATCTAAGACGTGTCATTACTATCGAAATGTGTGAGCGTGTGTAATTGAACGGAACGGCAAATGAGGCCTCGCAAAGAATGACCATAGAAGCCACATCAAAGGAAAACGATTACAGCAAACAATGCGTTAATTACTTACAAAGATGGCACATGGGAACTTCTAATAAACTACTTCAAACAGCATTACCGAAACTAACGCACACCAGCAGACAACCTGAAGCAGCCGTCGTTACCTATCGTCTCACAGTAGGTGAAAACGGCCTGGGATTAAATCGACCCCGGCATTATTACTAAATCGTTCAAGAAGTGCTCAATCAGTAATGATTTAGATGACAGGGAAAATTATATATAGTGGGATGTATAGCATGACAAATCTGACTCGGACGAAGAAGGTGACGACATGTATGATGACACATGAACAAGTACAACAGATGTTCAATGAAGAAAGTGATGATGATGAATTTTTGGGCTTTGAATAAATTTGCTGATTTTAGTGCGTCTTATACACGGGTGCGGCCTATAATCGGGTATATACGGTATTCGATTTCAACTCGAGATGACCTAGGGAGCCTTACATTGAAAACATAATTAAACGTGTTCTGGCTCACATGACACGGGCATCAAACACATTATTTTAAATAGGCTAATTTAAGGAAGTGGGTTTTTAAGAACCTTACAAAATATTTCTTCATTTGCTGCAAATTTAGCATGATTGGACAATTTATTCCACAGAGTAGGAACTGAAGCTCAGAAAGATCTTTCTCCATACTTGCTGTGTGGCTTTTTTGGCATCATCAGTGATAACTAGGTAGTAATGAACCTTTATCAAAGGGGTACATACCTAGTAGAAATGAAGTTGTACAAATGTGGTTACATATTGATTTATTTCAGATGTACATATTATAATTAATGATGTTCAGGCACAAGCGCATACATAAGAATTATATGTCCAGTGCTATGGCACCTTAAATTATGAGAATGAATTTATTGGTAGTATGTATCCAGTATGTTCGTTAGAAGCTGGCATCCAGTCTAAATAAAGTCCATGCTATTTTTCATTTATTTATCACCACATCACATGTTGAAGTGTCCACCCAAATCAGTAGTGCTGTGCACTTCCCATCTGTCTACTTTGTTCCCCAATTGTCCATCCGCTGAAGTCTGTGGGTATTTGTCAAAGGATTGAACATGTAACATATTGAATTATGTTATACGAGAAAAAAGAACATTTTGTTACAGTAAGTCAGGTAAAATAGCCATTCTTCATGTTGACGTTTAGGTATTAGTGTCCTGAGCTACAAGTGGATGACGCGTACTTATCCAGCAATTGCACATTAATGTTAAGAGCATATCTCTGTCCTTTGCCCATTGACCTTCAGCACTTGTTGACCAGATACTTGAGCGTGATTTCCATCTTGTTCAGCAGACTGGTACCGTCCGATTGTTAACAGATGATTAGCATCATCCATCTGTAAGACAGAGAGGGTATGTGAGCACTCAGTATTAGGTAATGCCTTCAAGAGTGAGCCAGCGATTGCAGAATTGTCTTGTCTTCATAGCGCTCAGGTTTCACAAGGAGTATGTGGCCATTAGGAGCTGTCTCCTAGGTATATGATAGTATCAAGTCAAGGATTCTATTGACGGGGGGGGGGAGGGAGGGCAGGTGATAAAACAGTGATCTAGAGAGTTATGAAGACAGTGAGCCACCTGAAGAAGTGACACCTTATGAATGCCCATAATATGTACAGGAAGCATTTTTTATGCTTGTGTTTCTGCGATGTCCGATTATCAGTAGGTAAAGACAAATATATCTGCTGTCATTGTCAAAAGAGTGACAGTGGCACCCTTTATTTTGATTCGGTTAAGTCTAGCACAAGATTATTAGATAAATGTTGTTGTCAATTTTGAGTAGCACTGTAGTCTCAAAAGTTGCTGAGTCAGGTTTTGTTTCTGGTATAAATTCAACAGGAGAGGCAATCTCCGTGAATGCTGGCGTTATATACACACCAATTGCTTAACGTTAACTCAGTGATCCCATAAATACGAAGAAAAGATGTGACTTCATGTGTCAGATCGTCTCCATATTCATCCAGTTGATTACATTGGAGCTGCAGATGGCTTCACTTGACACCTTCGATTGTGTTGATCTCCCAAGTTCATCCCAACCATAGATTTAGAAGAATTGTTGCTGATTAATATAACTTGTTAGAACTACATGGTGTTGAAATCCAATTTCCAATTCAATTATTAAAATATATGTAAAAATTATTTTCCAGCATAAGTAACAATTTTTTAATATACTGTTTCATTTTTTGTACTGCAAGTTAATTGATAAATCTATGGTTACAGAATAATTAATACAAATAAATGGGATAATCATAAAAATCTCATTTAATAGTCCCAAAAAATCAATAAAGCTTAATTTGTTTTTAAATGCATGATTTTTTTGCATTGATAATAAAAATAATAATGAACAGGCTTTAAGTATGAAAAGAGCGCTTTATAAGTTTGGTATATTAATAATAATATGTGACATTTATATAGCGCCCTATTCAGCTATATAGCTGCTCCAAGGCACTTTATACAATATTATTATCCCTGACTCGGACCTGTTTCCACCCAGCACACATCTCAACTCCCAAGGGAGCATACAACACATGCTGCCATTAAAGGCGCAAAGCATTGCTCAAACGCATAGCCATCGCGTCCTGTCGGGTTCTCGTTTTTTATGAATGAATGAACCAGTCACCACATGATGGCATCGCAGCTCACCGAGCCTCGAACCCACGATTGTTCGGCTATGAGTCCTATGTTCTAACTAACTGAGCTATCATGGCTTGACATTGATCATAGTAGATGTCATCGTGAGACATAAATAGGATAATCTTTGTTTACTGCTGTGTCCTTTGATCTAATATTGCTACTAAGCATCTGATGTGAAGGATGTTCAGGGCATGTCAAGGTCGCTAAATACTTCAAGAGAGCTCAGCCATTTGATGAAGTATTAGGCAGAGAGATGAAACAGCTTTTTTAAGATGATTGCTCAAACCTTTGTCTTAGATACTCAGTGTAGCCAACATAAGTTTGAAAAATCTCTTGCTTCCATCAAGATGGATTCCTTATTTCAATATAATGACATAGGCATAATCATTGATTAATAATTAATTTGTTTAGGTGATTTCTTGTTAATACGGTACATCTAAATCATCTGAGATTAATGTTATTATTGTAATCAGACTTTTCAGTATTTGCTGCGATTAATTAATTCGTTTTTGACACTTTCTCTTTGGGTTTGCTTCTTTGATGGTCAGTCTTTGGCGGTCAGTCACTCTCTGAATTCCCTGAACTGATTAGCAATATCTTCTCAACCGGGTTAATCCCCCCCCCCCCACTAAGTTCAGACTTCCTTTGTTTAACTTCATGTTGTCGCTCCTGCTGGCCCAGTGGAGAACGTAATTATCTACACTCTATGCCAGGCTAAAAATCACCAACTTTTCAAATTGATCGAGCAATAGTGAAAACGTTGTCATCTCAGTAACATTCTTGTCCACCCAGCGGATGATACATAGGAGTCTAGGACGCGTCATATCTCTTGGATTAAATACTGGATAATTAGAGTTTGGATCTAACCAAAAATAAAGACGATTTTTATTGAATGACTGTTGAAACGAATGAACTTAATCCCTACAACGATCTCTCTGGAACATTAGACGTCTGGTATAATATGGGTTGGTATTTCAATCCTAGCTGCGAGGCTGCCTCCGTGGTCTAGTTACTAGTGCGTCGGACCACAGATCACTACCAACCCAAGTTCGAATCTCGTCGTGAGCATATTTGATGGGTGTTTCATCTTTGACTTCGCTTCATTATCTTTGGAGGTCGCTCGGTCCATTTAGCCTAACAGGTGCACAAAAGTGGCCATAAAATATCAACCATCAATCATCATCAACCCTAAGCTGCAGGCATTCTGATGGCACACAGATTAGAGCACTGTACTCCAAACCTGCAAAGTTGTGGGTTTCACACCCGCGATTTTGGGGTGTGTCACACAGGGAGTTGCCATTTGATCATATGTCCCACGTGGGACCAGTACCTGGAGAATGAACAGTAAGACTTGGTTCAATCCTATCGGCTATTTACTTTTGATAATGTGTACAAGATGTTTTCTATTTTTCTGTAATTAACATCTGGATGTCTCTATTTTTATCTATAAAAATAAGCAATAAATAATTTATTTTTTATAAGCAGTACAGTAGGCACTGTTTAGGTTTTAATTATGAAAAAGGTGACAAACAAAACTTGTAAATTAGGTAGAACAGGTATCATCAAACTTGAAATCGATGTCATTTCTGATTTAGGTCACACGTAGAACGATCCTCCCAGATTTCACACAATTCTTTGGGAAAAGAGCTGAATGGGAATGCCTTTTTCTGCTTTCGGGAGGGAATATTTTTGGGGCCTTGTGATTTTAACTCCATTTATATTTTGATTAATAGTTTTTTTATTACCAAAAAAAGGGCCAAGGCAGTCCTTTTAAGACAGTAAAAAATTCATAATAGGTTTAAATGGCAATGCTGCTTCTGGAACCTGGGGTATGTTTTTATTTTTCCCCAAAAATGTTCAGGGTCCCTTTTTTGGGGGCTGTATCATATTTAAAAATTTTTTTTACAATTTAGAACCCATATTTGATATATTTTATCAGTTTTAATTATGTAAAATGTATTTAATTTAGAAGCCACCTTAGGTTACAGTAATCATAAAAACAGTTCTTATCATTTTAAGTGGTGTCGAGGGTATGTCACTAAATTTGAAACTCAACCTCTGAAATACAAATGGATTTGCTTTTAAAAATTTCTTTGGACAGACAATTGAAGAGTAAGTGGTGATTGCAGTTAGAGTATGTCACTGAATGAGAAACTCAAACTGGAATACAAAGGAATTATTTTGTGTTTTTGTTTGGCTTAACCAAAAAGCCATTAATTTTCTACCATTTTAACATATGGTGCAAACAAACAAAATCCGTGGGCAACACAGGACAGACAATAAAACGCCAGCATACAAGTGTTTTAACTCTCCCCCATCACCATTATTTTACCCTCTAAATGGTTTTCATGCCACCAGTGTTTGCCAAGTGTCTATGTTAAATTACAATCCCCCACTTTTTCTTAATCCCCCTACATTGGCTTAGTGTTAGAAGCAACACTGACCCAGCAAAATTGTTAGTTCTATAAGAACACAGAGCTGTTGATGCCATGGGCAGTTAAATATATTTTGTGATGGATGTGGTAATGCAGTCAGCTTTTAATAAACGAACACGTTATGGTGAACTTGTATTACGATGAATGACACAAAACTATAGCAACACTCAGTCACATATTTTGTGCGGATTCATAACAGGTGTCACTGTCACGTGTACTTCAGCTCTCACACTACTCTTCATGTTGAAGTGTGCCATGGTATCACTGCTTGTAGAATTATTGTATTGTTACTTGACCTGGAGGCACAAATCGTATTTCTTAGAGAAGCAAACATTTTGAGACGATGGCATTTCTTGACTGACTTTAGAACCAGTGTTTTAAAAATAAATCTTAGCTGACATTGAATTGCTGGATTAGACATTTGGTTTTAGTTATGTGAATTGTGCCATCCTTGTGCTGTTTTGGAGAAAAAAGGTTTGCTTTGGCAGAAGTATTTATCTGTGGATGAAATGTGACATCATGTGTTTTCAAGGTGAATGAATGAGTAAGCGGGGATTGACGAGAAATCAGCCTTAAAATGTAAATCATTGTTGTTTCCAAAGAATTTTAATTAGCTCTAATATATGACTTTCATGAGGATACAGTGTGATACACACATACACACACATGGCATGAGAGAGAGACCTACTGACTGAGTGGTGTGTAGCGGAAGATGGCTAGTCATGGCATTCGATTAACTTTGATTTTGTTTGGTTTGCATATACCAGTTTCAGTTTGTCAATTATGGTGTCTTTTAGTTAATTACTTTCCAGTTCCACATAAGATGCTTTCTTTCCAAATCGAATAATTCCAGTTACCGGTATGTCAATTCAGATATGCGGAGTAATGGAGTAATTCCTATTTCTCAGTTCACCAAACAGTTAACATAAAAACAATGAATTATGACAAATGTGTGTTGTGAAAATACCATAATAACAATTCCTGGCCCTAGACGATCATATGCCTGACATACAGGGGAATGTTAGATTGCCACATGGGCAAGCTATTTTTTTCAATTCTGTATTCAGTTACTGATAGATAGTCTGATTTATCTAAAAAAATTAAATATACATACAAAGAGGTAAATTAGCCACACACATACTTTGACCCAGATAGAATAATAACCAAATGTTTTGAGGGGGGAGGAGGGTTAGATGCCTCTGGACCACCTTAAAGTTATTTTGTACATTTGATGCTCACAAAACTTAGCGCGTGGGCAAGTCATTTTTATTTAACTGTCAGTGTCTTTCTTTACATACGCTAATTCTGGGAGGGAAAATGTTAGTCTACAACCCTGCAATATTTTGTATATAATTATTGGTAACTCATACAAACATATTTAATTGTACAAGTCTAATTTAAAGAACATAGTCTTAATTAATTTGTTGGATTTTATTATTTTATTTTTCAATTCAAATTCCAAATATTTAAAGACTATATTCAGTTTCCATTCTGGAATAATAGTAGGATATAAAAACCTATAATTAGTTACTCATCATCAAAATCATTTGTCAGCCATAATATCATATTACATGTGCTGTGCATGTTCTTTCTTCAGATACTCTTGTATGTGGGGCATAATTCAGGTACCACTTAAAGTCAAAGATATTCATCAGCTGGTAAGTAGTCATTTGAACATAACACCATATAAGTTATCATGGCAAGTCATTTCAAAAAGTGGCAAAATCTCAATTCCAGTTCAATAACTGAGTTCAAATCTTTGCCATGTTAGTCTTCCAGTTTATATATCATGAACTGCATAAATATTCATTTTTCTACATGTTTGTGCATGTAATCTGTGCCACAGATGAGCATCTGTACCCATGTTTGATGTATACATAAAATTAGAAGACTGAAAGGAAGTTGTGTCCCTTTCATCCGAAGCCATGCTTTAATTAATGAAGCTTTTTAAACAAATGTAGTTTCTGGTGATGAATCGTATGTTCTCAGAGTACCTTTAGCCAACATGTATAGATGTGAAGCTTTCCCACTGAACATTGCTTATTTTCATTTCAAGGGCACAGGTAATACTAACAATAAAACTATCTGCTTCAGATTCCTGCTAAATAATTCGTGAGCCGACTCGAAAGTTACATGCACCTGTATGAAGTTTTGTCTAAGCAACTTATATTACCAGACTGACCAATCAGATGTAGATTCAATAGTGTCAGGAGTAATCAAAATACCCACTCCCCTAAGCATCCAAACACCAAACCAAACTCACTCACTCACTCACTCACTCACTCACTCACTCACTCACTCACTCACTCACTCACTCACTCACTCACTCACTCACTCACTCACTCACTCACTCACTCACTCACTCACTCACTCACTCACTCACTCACTCACTCACTCACTCACTCACTCACTCACTCACTCACTCACTCACTCACTCACTCACTCACTCACTCACTCACTCACTCACTCACTCACTCAATCTTTTGTGACAGCCCTGATTATCACTCACATGGTGACAGACACTGCGTTAAGTTTTAAAATCCATTCTTGTCCCCAATACACTTTCCTGTTATTTACTATTCCGCACTCACAGTTGACCATTTTTTAGCACTGACAATTTTAAAGATGGTGTAAGGCATACACTCTGCCTTAATTCTGATCATATTTCAACAACCTTCTAAGACCCTGACTCCACTTAGTTTTGTGTTGTCCTGTACTCCTGTTGTTAGAATTGCTTCACGTCTCATCAACAGTGACGGCGTTCACACGCTTTGAGTCGGTAGATGATGATTTTACCTGATCTGGTTATCTAATCTCGGCATGGAGGACGTGTCAATCTCTGCGACAATTTGGCACAATGCATCCTGTCGTTTGATGAGAGATGCGTCAGTTAACATCCAACTCATGGGTAATTGCATCTGACATTTGAAGCCTACAACTTTTGAATGGATGTTGAAAAAGGTCAAACAGAGCAGGAAGAGAGTGACGAAACTTAATTTTTTGGTTTCTGATGTCATCATTTTTCACATCTAACACGAGAATAGGATGCTGACATTTTGAACTGTGTTGCTGATAACATGATGGCTGCATCCTCGCATTGCACCATCACCAAGCTCCTGATGCTAGTCTTAGTCATGAATTTATCAACTATTACGTTCTTGTTGTTGTCGTCCTCATTAGAGGTTTAGAAATCCAAGCTGGTCTCTTTGTTGCTTTTAATTTTTTGTATTCTTTCCCGGTTCTTATGCATATTGGATATTCCGAGATCTCGGATTTGTATTTCCCACGTCGCAGTGTTTTTAGATGCTCATCTAATTTCGGACAGTGGCATTACTGTACTGATTGAATGATATTTCTGTGGCGACTCATCACCTTCCACAGGATGATCCTGAGTATACAGGGTGTAGGATGGAGTGGAAAATAAGAATTACTTCAACTTCCTATTCTCACTATCGCATCTTGTAATTTGATTTCTTCAGGAGATAAATTTTTTTTCTTCTTTTTTGGCCTGTGCTAAAACCCTGATACAAACATAGGCAATGAAAGGTCACTGATTATACTGGGTTCAGTCCCCTGGTTAATTATCCACAGGTTGTATTTACTATTTGTTCTGCCAGTGCTCAGACAGACAGACACACACACACATTGTGACACACACACACACACACATACACACACACACACACACACACACACACACACACACACACACACACACACACACACACACACACACACACACACACACACACACACACATATATACATGCATTGATACATGTACACATGCATGCATCGACAAATGTACATACATTTATGTCATGCATACACATTTTGAATATTAGTGATCAGAAAGATATAAAATTAATGAACATTAGCTTCCACTTTTATAACCCTTTAGTCATGCGGCACAAAGATGGTGAGAATCATCATCGTTTGTGGTATATTCTCATTTTGACATGTCACTGAATCATCATGATTTAACCAATATAATGTCTGCTTTGTCTTTGTCACACCGTACCGAGTGACCTGGACATAGAAGGAAATGAGAAATTAATGCACTGCGTGGGAAATACCTTCAGACAATGATCATGATGTAACATGGCCTTTAATGGCCCATTGCTGTATGATCCATCACTGCAGGTGGAATGTTTACAAAACAAGTACAGCGATGAAGGTGTCATAGCACTGAAGGTGTAATAAAGGTATTATTAGATAGCATTCATCCTGAACGATGGCTTCATTTATAATGACCACGATATGACTTAGCCTGAACAATGCCACCGCATTTGTTAATGGCAGGGCATTTGTAACCAAACCCAAATCAGATTTTGCTGTTGCTACTTTTGCACGCAGTGCTTTGTCCACCAGCGGAAGTCTATTCCCTGACGGGAGCTCTTTATTTCTGATTGCTCCTGTATTTTGGAAAGTCTCATCTCTCACACAGAGCATTATGTTCTGTGGAATATGCCATTTCTCATTCAATGCCTTATTTCTCAAGTGCTACATCTTACCTGTTTCTTATTTCTTATGATGCACTCACTTCCATTTTTTTTTGGGGGGGTTAGTTGGGGATAGTTACAGGTATGTATATTTTGTTCACAAGATGGTGCATTCTGTGTTGACCAGTGGAGTGTTGTTTCAGACACCAGTTAGTGTTTCTTTTGTTCTATATTTATTTTGGTGACATCAATTTACTTCCTTGTTAAAGTAACACACAGTTCAGATGTGATCATCCTTGGTGATTGATAGGAACATTAGAGATGCCATAATAATCATCTAATATCAGTTCATGGTTATTCGTGTTTATTTGGTTAGCTGTATTCAGAAAGATTGATTTCAAAAAAATAAATGTTGCATAAAACACTGAGCCTTAAAAAGGTATGTTTGTTGTGTAAGTATGTGTATGAAAAGTCAAGCACGATAATCAGTGAAAGACCCATTAGTATCATCTGTAATGGTTTCATATTATTGTCTACCAAAATGTAATACAAGTTAATATCTACATTATATACCTAGTACTAGTAGTAATATAATACTAATAATAATAATGACTAAATTATGTATAGTATCCTACTGAACCCAACAAACAGTACTTTGTCAGTATAACATCTTTACTTCAGAAGTATAAACAAGATCATATATTTACCTAAAATAAACATATCTTGCAGTGCCTCTGAGTGTCATCATTATATACCTTTTCTGAAACGTAATATTTAGAACACAATATTAATTTTGTCATAATCTTTTTGTTCTTATATCATCCTGTGAGATATATAATATTAGCTTTTCTAGGTACACTGAGAGACAACTCATATATCAGTGAAGGTCTGAAGTACGTTTGCATTAGTATTCTAGAGCGTGGTGTTAATTGAATGTTTGTATATTTTCAGTAACTGCATAAAATATACATGTTAGACGATTCTCAGCCACTTGTTTTTATCGTGACTTTCAGAGGATTCATTTTAGTGAGATGTCGATCAACCAGTGTCAGAGTGGCGTGGACGATTCATCGAATGTACCTGGTGACCTCTTTGAAAATGAACGTACGAAGTTGGCTAAGAAGGGTGAGCCATTTGATGTGTGAAGCCATTTGAAATGTTTCAAAATAAATTAAGTTTTCCTATAATAAAGTAGTACTAATAATTAGATTCTACAAGATGGATCATAAGTCACCCCATCATTTTGCATTTGATTTTCCGAAACTTAAGGCCTGTGTTCTCTATGCTGTTTATACTATAATAATACTCATAGCTGTTCTGTCAAAATGATATGCTGACTTTGTCTGTGATTTATTAGTCTGTGATCCTAGAAGGCATGTAAGCCAATAAGTTTAGAATAGCATATCCTCAGTAAACACTAGCAGTAGACAGTTTTATGCCATGTCTTCTGTTGTAACATAACTTACACTATGAAGAATGAAGAACAAACCAAAGGAAGATGACACAAAAGATGACAGACAGGCACTTAGACAGGAATGGAAGGTCAAATGAAGTGAAATTTACCAGATAAGCATAGGTTGTCAGTTGGGTTCCAGGGAAGCTAATCCATTTGGCACATTGAGGCAGATCGTCTGTTATTGAGTGTGACAGTGACTGACTGACAGAGGGATCCTTTAGAGAGGATTTCAGAGAATCAGCCAGTGAAGGGAACGGATAGTTTACACCCTTAGAGCTCACGCCACACAGATATTGACAATGATGTTCTTGTTAATATTGTCAATAAAGACACTGGCAATCTGTCAATCATCTTCTATGGAATATCACTGAGAGACTACCAATTTGCCATCTTATGCAGAATGTCACAGTATACAAGGACACCTAGTATGCCGGCTTAAACAGAATGTAAGAGAGGCTCACAGAGGCAAAGATAACCAGTCTGGCGCATTATAGCATCTTGCCTGTTACGGAGTGTCACGGTGACATATTGTGGCAGGGAGAGAGACTTTACAAGAATGTCACAGAGGCTCGGAGAGGCAAAGATAACCAGCCCAATATCCTGGGGATGAATGCAACTAGGATAGAGACAACCACTCAGCCTTCTTGGATAAAATATCCAGAGGAAGTGACAACTGTTTGCCATCACGGAGAGGCGTTATCCAGCAGTCATGCAGACAACTGGTCTGCCCTCTTGAAACTAATGTCACGTAAATTGATAGCGACTGGTTATCTGTTTTTGTATCTCTGTCCTATTAATCACTTAGACCTCGGTAATGCTCAGAGGAAAAAGTGTCCAGATGAAAGAAATTAGATGTCTTATTGCATGTGTTAAAATTCTATCCTCTGTGATGAGCAGATGTTTGTGATGGGTGTGCGACTGCTATTTTTATTTTGCAGTGATTGCATCAGGTCGTGCACCAACGGCTCAGGAGTATGCCAAGAAAGGATGTCCATCAACGTTCAGGGCTCAGATCTGGGAATTAATCCTCGGCACCGAGATAGACGACATAGTAAGTAGTGCTCAATTTATTATGAGACATCAGCCGAGCTTTGTGCATTATCATTGTCGTACAGACAAATATAGCCATCTCCACTGAATGTGTGGATGATGTTCTTGTCATCTAGCACAGGACAAATGGCGGCTTTCTACCATGGGACAATCAATCCATTCTTTGTGCTTGTTTGTATGCATGTATATCTAAATGTATGTATATATGCATGTTTGCTCTATGCCTATGGCAGTCCCTGTTGCAGCTGTAGCCGTCAGCTGACATATTTTCCGTCTCACTTACTGCTTGCCATGCGTTGACCTTTTCCGTTGATTCATGGCAAGTACCTTTCTGAACAGGAAAATGCGCAATAATAAGCTGTAAACTGTGACGCCGGCCTCTCAGCGATGTGAAAGTGGCTTTTCTTATGTTATCCACTCGTTCGCGTCTCAATCAGTGGCCCACTGATTAATGTAGATTCTGTATTAATGTGGGTAATGTGTGTGTGTAACAGGATAAGCCCTAAGTGCTGCCGTATGTTCACAGTTATCAGCAAGTTAGATGCTATCTTATCACAGTTGCCCGGCACGTTGATTTAGTTCAGATCATTCGTTGGGTGATAAACGTATTTCAAGATTCCTACCTAAGCGTGGACGTTTATGGCTTCTACGACTTCTGGTGTACATTAATTATTCGCATACATATTAGACTCATTGTTTTCCACATCCAAGGTGATTTGTTAGTGATCTCGTCCTATTGTAGTCAGGTATCTAGTTCACATTGTATGAAATTATATATTATATGTTTATGAACTCAGTTTTTGTATCTCTCCATTTGAGATCTCCCAATCGAGGAAGAGAATTATGCTTTTCCCTATAATTTATTGAATGTAGGTAATTACGCAACACAATACAACACACACACACATACATTTATTGTGTGTGTGTAGGCGGATTGGAGTTGGGATACCTATATGTATTGGCACTGGCTCAGAACATCAACATCTAAACATCCTTTGAAACCTACATCTCCATAAATCTATACATAAATAAAATTATACATGCATCAATCTAAATATAAAATGTTCTACACCTCCACATATCTATACATACATAGACCTATAGACGTGTCTAGGGTACTCATCAGCCTGTGGTGCCAGGTAATCCACTTTTCTTAAGTAACACATATATCACGCGGTTGTATATAGGCTACGTAAAAAAACGGAAGTACATACAGAAAGTACCATTTGACACCACAGCTCCCAATAAACAACAGGTGCTTGTGGTTTCTACATTAAGTTAAGTTAGTATACACATATACAAGATAACTACTTTGACTCAGTTCGAATAGCTAAACAAATCCTGCCTATATTAACTGTAAGGACAAAGGTCCAACAGCTCTTGTGTCAGTAGGTGTTGTATGAACAGACTGAAAAGTTAGGCCTTTTATAGGTCATCGGCATGTCAACCAACATGACAGTTTGTTGAACAAGTGATAATATGTACACTCCCTATATATGGAAGCAGCGAAGACACTTAACCAAAAAAAAAGTAACAATACTGCACAATGAATTATTACAGGACTAGAACAAAATATCGGCTCCATCTTGAGTAAATACTATCATTTACACAAATCTAACAGCTAATCCTCATACGTTTTCGTTTATTACTTAGTGAACATCCTTCCACGCCTAATTTAGCGTGGCTAAGTATATGCAGTTAGGGGTGGTGGGATCTAAATTAAAGCCCCTATCCGCTTGATCTATTTTTTGTGTGTATATATATATATATATATATATATGTGTGTGTTTGTGTGTGTGTGTGTGTGTGTGTGTGTGTGTGTGTGTGTGTGTGTGAAAACATGTCCACTGTGAAGAGAATTTGCGTGTTCTCAAGAAAGTATTACCATCATCTCCTCGGTCTAGTATAATAGACTATTTTGTGAAGGACATGTCTCGCTGTCTCTTCTCATCTTGCAGTTTATTTGTCATTTCACTTATTGGAGATAAAGCAAGAATACTTTATGATGTAGTACATCATTAGATGTAGATACTTATTGGTAGGACTTTGTTCGGGATCCGCACACGTCCACGGTTATCAATTTGAGCTGAATATTATCCGAACGTTACAGGGAAGTTTGTAATTCATCACAGAATGGCTCCTATATGTGGCTGGCCTGCTGAGACATTCTGTCCATCTTCAGATAGATCCATTATCTTGTGGTGAATGTTAGAGGAGAATATTTACATTTAACCAGGTTGTGTAAATGTATGGAACCGTTCCGCTTTCTATTGAGTGGATTTATTTACATTAAGTCTTGCGATGGTATTATGACTGTTCATTTGATAAAGTATTGTACTGGAAACCTCCAAGTCAGGGTGCAGTGTTTCTTGTGTTTGTGGTATACACAATGTTCCTTGGGGTTGACAGGGCACTTACATAGTGGAGTGGTTAGAATGTTGCATTGCAAACCTCCACTATTTGGTTTCTAATCTGGCTGATACTAGTGAGAGCTGTGTTTGTGGGTTGTTCCCCTGGGAAGCCGGTGATATGTCCCAGATGTCATCTAGTGAAGCAAAGTACTGATAGTGATACTCACCGATTATATGTCTTGGGAGGATTATTCAGTAATCTGATATATGTATGCATGCCTGCATGCATGGACATGCAGAAAAAGACATGTGCTTGCATGCACACGCATACACACACATTTCATCCAGATTACTTGTTACAGGTCATTGATTAGAGCTTAGAGAATGGTACTTAAATAATCCTAATCCAGGTAACTATTAACAGTTGTCTGCTGTAAATTAGGACCTGAAACTGGTCACACTTATAATCCCAGTGAATAGTTCACATTCAAACGTTCTTAATTGGTTCATGAATGGTTTTTATATATTCATGAATATGAAATGGTCCTTCCTAGTTTAGGAACTTTACAGTAACTCAGATTTCAGGAACTCATAAGTAACGAATAGTTCAGGAATCAGTAGTCATAACACCTCTCTGATGAGGACATGAATAATTTGACATGAGGACATGAATAATAACAATAACAACATCGATGGCAGCACATATATTGTTATATTGGTTGTATGATGGATGTTGTGTTCCACCAAGTGACACTTTACAGTGTATTACACTCTAAGCATGAAGAAATTTGCCGTACTTGGGGGGGGGGGTAAAATAAAATCGACCCATTCTGGCTATTAAATCTTTGTCATGCACGTTATCATGCTTGCGTATATTTTCAGGTGTATTCTTTGTCTGTATCCCCTTCTCACACGGATTATTTCCCGAAATACTGCCAGGGGAGAGTTATACAAATATGGGCCCATTTTATTTAAGTAATTTCATGAAGCTAGCACACATAGTGTGATACAGAAAAGATTCCCTGTGAATAAGGTGACAATTGGACATTATTAACTCAGCATCTAAATATAAATCAGCATTGTTGGGTTTACAGATGACGCATCTGAAGTGTTTTCAGATGTTATGAAGCAGTGCTGCCCTGTCTGACTTCCTGTTGCAAATAACCAGCAGGTGGCAGCACATTCTCAGAGCACCTGGCCAATAGGGATTTATTTAATGGTATTAGCAATTTGGAATGATTAGGTTATAATTCCAGGCCTACTAAACTGTATGTAAATGACTATTGTTGTAAATCTTAAACACCATGACAATCTTACTTGTTATGATTTACATTTGCCAATTGTCTTTGCTAATTTGTAAATATCTTATTTGTGCTGTAGCTTTTTCAGGCCTTTTATAGAAGTGTATATGTTATTTGTGGTGTTTTACTTTTAACATTTATTTAGGTTAGACATTTCTCTTTTAATTTTTTGTTGCACTTTAATTGATTAATTTAACGTGTTGAATGCGCTAGTCTTGTACTAATTGTACCGATTTCTCCATATTATGCAGGCCAATGAATGAATATCTGAATGGCTCCTGGGAGGCTGAATTATACCGGCCTGTGGCCATATTTCTCCGGCCATGAATAGTCCACCTTGCAAAAACATCACTGAAGGAGCGCTTAACATCATACTTGTAATAAGCATAACTTTAAGATGATTGCCCATTCTCATTGATGTAATTGGTTATTGCCAGTCTCCGGCGTGGACAGTCGACTCAGACAGTGCATCCATCATCCCGTTGACGTCCTCCGTTACCAAGCATCCAACGATCACAGAAGTGCAGTCATATTTAATTCCTGGCAATCAAACGAAATGATATTATATTCGTGACCACATTTGTTTAAGTGCCCCAAGACTTAGCAGCCTTCTGCTGTTGTCATGGCGATGTGAGGTCATAGTTTTGCTCACGTCATCATGAGCCCTAGTTACACCCATGATTCTTATTCACATGACGTGTGGTAGGTAATAGGCCATAAATGTTTCTTCTACCCAATGATTGGGTGCTTTGTTGTCGCTCGAACCAATGACTGCACTGAGAATATCTGTGGTTTAAGTCCTGTGAATGGATTGTCAATAATGAGTCTGAATTTCATGGTTGTACTTGATGGTCATTCATGGATATCTCACTGCTGCATCACCATCTGATTGCCTGGAGTGTTTGTTCAGTGTTAAGATACAGCTCGCCGTTGGCTTCGTCTTGCTAGTTTGAGTAAACCGTTAGCGATGGATGAGCCGTCTTTGTTTCAGGAGATTTTCTCTGATCACGTCGATCTTTTGTTGACGGCATCTTTTTTTGTGTTGTGAAGTTGATGTCCTAAAAGTGCGGCATCCCAAATTGGGCACAGTGAGAAGTTGTCGATTGTGGTCAGTGAGTTCGATGGCTGGCTGAGATGGCACACCGTTTTGGACCTACGGTTCTGATCTCGGGGAGTGCGGTCGATTGGTAAAGGAATTTAAGGACTTGATGTACCGAAGGACAAATCAATTCAGTCGACTCTGTTCAATCGTTTGATCCATTTTGGGGATGCCCACTCACTCACCTATGTTCACTTGCCGATGACTGACTCATTTGATTGCACGTTCACACACCCACTGACTCTTCCGTTGATTCTTTACTCTGTTATCTTTCATCATTGCTTATTATACAAGATCTGAAGGAATTGTTCGCATTTAGTACATATAATCGAATGCAGATGGCCTAAAGCACAATCTAACTGTAGTTAAAAGCAATTATGTAACCATCAGATGCTGTAAAAAACTATTTCAATCCAAATATTTGGTTATAATTATAGTACTTATGCATTTCAAATCGTGGCCAGAAGGTCTCGTTTTTATTGAAGCACATCTCTTCCACTTATAGATATTGTTTTTTTGTGGGGTAACAATTTGAAGCACATCTCTTCCACTTATAGATATTGTTTTTTTGTGGGGTAACAATTTGAAGCACATTTCTTCCACTTATAGATATTGTTTTTTTGTGGGGTAACAATTTTATGTCGTGACATAATGATATATAAGATGAGTTTTCAAATATAAAAAGTTACTCGTATGAGACAAACATGTTTGGTTTGTATTGTATACCAGAGAACTATAATTTAGTCACAAATATTTTCCTGTGTCACTGAACGAAATCAGAGTAGTCATATAATCACATAATTTATATATCATAATTGAATATCAGTGGCACACCAGAAGAGAACCATTTAAAACAAATTAGAAGCTAACAAAGTTGACATGATATTAAAAGCACAAGTTGATTGTTATTCATGATTTTGCACACTTCTTCAATTTCTACTTTATGACGTAGTATATTACAAGGCAGGCAATTTTAATGTATCTGGATGTCATATCAAATGTCTTCAGATATTTGACGGACAGACTTGCCGTATCTCTTTATGTCTATGGTGTGTTGACGTTCCTTATTGGATAAGTGATAATGGCCATCAATCTTCCAATGTTTAATGCGTGATGTACATCTTCACGTCTGTCAACCGTGACATGGAATGTTATTACGTGGAAATGATTCGGCGAACGTGATGGATATTGACTCGTTATCTTATCATCATTTGCTGCTGAAGGTCTGCAGATCCCATCCGTCTGACTATTTGTATATGTTTGTGTGTGTATGTGTGTGTGTGTGTTGGCCCATATTAGAATGAGTGGAGAGACAGGAAGGGAATGAATGAGTGGGTGAAGGAGTGAGGTAAGTGAAGGGGTGATTTATTCAGCCAAGATTCTGGTCAGACGTGGAACACTTGGCCTCAGAGGGGTGCTGCTCCTTGGTATTAACTCGTCCAAAACCCAAGTAGCTCGATTCGCTTTAAACTCAGACCTGGAACTTTTTAATACCATGATCTTATCGCTGCGTTATATGAGCACGTTACTCGGGCCCCAAAATGAATGCCTAAAATAATTGATCTGACAGTTCAACGGTATTCACAGAATGATGATATGTGCATATTTAGATGTTTGTGGGAAGTGTGGTACCAGGATTTGGAGCTTAAAGGAATTTGTATTTCTCACTGCAGCTTATACAGAACCAGTAACAAAAATATCTAATAGTAATGACAGCACTTTCATGTAAATGTAATGGTACTGATATTTCTCAAATAATGTTCAATTTGTCATTGAGAAGGTGTTCCATTTATGGCACAGCGGTTACAGCACTGTACCGCGTACATCCAGATTGTGGTTTCGAATCTGACCCATGCTGGTGGTTTTCATCAGGTACTGGCCTAATTGGCAGCGTGATTGACCACAGATCTATAACACCTCGGTTCAAACCCTGGCTGGCCGGACTATGTCGGAAGGGTGTCTCGTCTTTCACTTTGCTCCATTACCTGTAGGAATATGTGTAGAAGAGGAATTTTAACTTATGTAGAATCAGTTGACAAGATTGAAATTAATACCACCATCTAGTGTTCACCAGATTAACTCTGTCAATACAGAACATAAATAACATCTTTTCAGTGACAACAGTTAATCTATGTGATTTTTTTTTGGAGGGGGTATCATCATAGAGTGCCAGTGCCTATGTTTTTATTAATTTTTATTATTAAATCTAAGATTGGCTTGCCCCCCTCCTATTATTATGGGATGTTTGTCATCGGAATTGCTTTTTTTCACAATACATTCATTGTTAGTTGATGTTTATCCTTAATTATGAGCTGTGTTTATCATTTATATATTATTAAAACATGTTCTCTCAGAATGTATTATTAATCATTCATGGTGTTGTTTTGTAGGCGATTAATTGGCCACCGGGGAGAGTGATTCAATACAACTAGAAGATAAGATGAAAACAAAATTACTCTGTAAAATGACATAAATTCTGTTGATCACCTTGTAATTGCGATTTGAGGGTTGGCTCAGTAAATGGGGTGATTCCTACACAATTGTAGATCCTTGTGTGTGTGTGTAGGCGATTTTAGTTTTATATTTAAGAGCAATTCAGTGCCATCTCTTTCTGTCATCATGATATGATAAAGGCTGTAATGTCAAGTATTTGACAAACGTTTTGTAAATATTATAACAGAGTCTGGAGCTGATAAAGAAAGGCATAGTTTGACCTTTATAGATAATGTTACAAGAAACCACTCTTAATTTGTGTGTGGGAATGTATAATATATATATATATATATATATATATATATATATATATATATATATATATATATATATATGACATAAAAGATGGAGAAGAATGCTGAAAATTTATATGACCTACAAAACTTAAATATCATCAGAGAATAATTTCATACAAGTCAGTTGAGTCTAGCCACCTGAAAAACATGTGAGACAGTTTCAAATTACTTTCAGGTCTTTATTTTGTGCTTTAAAAAGAATAAGGTTAGACAGGTTAGACAGTCTTATAATTTTAACTCATGTTAGTATAGTATGTGAAATGTAGGCTTTTGAGGAGCCCAGCGATAGGTAGTTTAACTTTAAAGTGGGCATACCACCCACTGATGTAGATGTTTGGGTAATGCCGTCTGACATTAAATTTCTGGCCAGAGTGTGTTTAAGTGTGCTATTGAAACAATCACAAGAAGACGTGTTATTTTTTAATGCGACACACACGGAAGTCGGGTTAAGGTGACACTTTCAAAGTCTACTTAGGTCAAACTGTAGTTGTAACAATGTCACGTGTAATTGTGTCATAAAGAGAATGAATCCTCATTAGTGTATCTCGTTTGTCCATAATGGAATTGTTGGTCAATAAATCACTAGTTGGAGACTGATGTGGGGGGGGGGAGAAATGTTTCAAAACCTTCTTTCTGGGTATCAGCTGGAACAGGATTCCTGTTCTCTCTGATAGTCTTTCAGAGAAAGTCTATAATGATTGTCCTCAACAAGTGATTATTGTGTGTAGCAATGCATCATTGTGAGAAAATCTATAAGCCAAGAATATTAACGAAGGAATAATGATTGATACATTATTCACGGTTCTTGAATGCATCTGTTTTGTTTGTGTAATTGTAAATGTTTGTGTTGTTTTATTTTTTAAATTAATTTAGTGGATTATTTTATATCAGTTGGTTGACGGGTGATTTCATTAATTATCCGATTCTCATTAGGTTCATGGATACTGAACCTTAAGTTCAGGTCTGCGTGATTAATAATAAAAAAATTCTTGTGTTCGTTTTAGAACTGTAAAATACACAAATTGTAGAACAAGTTGCTGGAAGTTAATGGCCGAGTGTATAATTAAATTACTATTTATGTGTCAAGACATACATTTTATATGCGTCAGTTGCATTATTTGTATGCAGCGCTTGTATTCTTGCATTGATCTTCCGGCGAAGTTCATTTACATATTAAAGACACCGCAACCTGTTTTAATATGTCTGAACACACGAGGTAAAAACAATCTTCTGTACTACACCACATAATACCGATGTAGGTGATTTAAGCTGGTATTTGTGAGCACATTATTGGGTTACTCACACATTTTAAAATATTAGCTGTCAGCTCTGCTCATTTCATCCTAAGGTGGGCTCTCCAGTGGTAAAGTTGTTAGAGTATTTCACTATAAACCTCGGGGTTGTGGATCCGAATCTGACTCATGGCTGTGTTTGTGGGATGTTTCCTTAATGAGTTACCCTTCAGCCACATGACCCAAGAATTAGCGGCACCCAAGGCTAAAAACCCAATCACTGTTGAATCCTATTGCATGTAACATAAGGTGATGAAAAGAAGGACAGCCTCTAAATATCTCACTCACTCATTAATTCACTCACTCATCAATTCACTCACTCATTAATTCACTCACTCACATACATACACACACACATATATCCACATGCACAAACACATGAAGTGAATATCAGTCACTCAATATTTGCCGCTGCACGAAACACCAATAGATATGTAACACGTATGACATCATGTTACAAATTACTAAACATTGGAGCAATAACTGTTTAGTTGTATCGGTTAATATCTGCCATTATACATTCCATCATGGTCGTCGTTCAGTTTTCCCGGATGTCATCAGGATCTCAGGCTCAGTTGTGTGGAGGATTCAGACAGCCAGCTAGATGTTAGTCGGTTGTTGACCTCTTCTGTTTATAATAATTGTGATCCATGTATGTTCTGGATACTAGTCCTCCTGGTGTTCTATGTTAGTAAATTGGTAAAGGATAAATAATGGCTCAAGACTGAATGAATTGATAGAGATGGTGTGTGTGTATGTGTGTGTGTGTGTGTGTGTGATATTGATGTGGAAGACAGAAAATTACGATTGTGATCAGATGGACAGTTTATTATGGCACCGAAAATACAGTATGAGACAAAATGAAGGATTAAATATGATCAAAGAGAATAATTGGATGTTGAAGATGAGCACATGCGCTGTTGTGCATATAATGAGATAATCCACAATCAAATGAAAGATGGTGTATTTTTTAGGAAATGTTCATCCAAATAATTGTTGGATAGCTGGCTGTCCAGTTAATATTATACATGCCTGGGTAAGATCATTATCACCAGTATCAGGTACCATATGCCCACCGGACCCGTGCATCCTGGTGTTTTGTCTCATTAGTCTTTGATATCAAATCCTTTCACACAAAGGATGCTCACATAATGCACAGAAGCTAGAGTTACACTGCGCTACATTAGCCGGACTCCAGTTCAGGTTGAAATAGCAGTATAACTCCTTTTTAATTGGTGTTTGTCGCGTAGAGAGAGTCTCACTGACTGACTGACTGACTTACAGACTCACTCACTCACTCACCCACTCACCACTCACTCACCCACTCACTCACTCACACTCATTCACCACTCACTCACTCATTTCTCACTCACTCACTTACTCACTCACTACACATCTCACTCACTCACTCACCCACCCTCACTCACACTCATTCACCCACACACTCATTTGCTCACTTACTCGCTTAGCTACTCACTACACATTCAGTCACTCACTGACCCACCCTGGACTCACTCATTCATCCACACACAATACCACCTTAATCCCTCATTATTTTAGTTGTTTTTCCGGAATCTTACTTCATCCTACATGTATAAGATGACGACGGTTTAAGAAAGATGGCGGAGACAAAACACCTGGCAGAAGGTAAAGGTACTGCGCGATTCGTTTGCATGTCCTCGCCCATAACACTACTGTATTCTGCTAGCAGCGCTTACTACGCACGCGCGCGCGCACACACACACACACACATGCACGCACCCCCCACACACACGCACACAAACAGACCCTCGTTTGATGTATTGTATCATCTCTTCTAATTGTGCACTGCATCTTCAGAGTATCCCTTTACAGCCACTATGTGACCCAGTCTCTCTTCGGGGATCAGACACTTGGGAAACCGGAGTCAGTTAAGTGCTGCTAGCCTGAGGTGGCCATTACCGCATTGACAGCTAAATTACAATACTGTCACTTCGTAGAAACGTCTTCATTTACCTGTGTTAATATAAAGCTGTTCTTTGGTGGTTTGTTGGGCACTGGATCAGCAGTCTTATTTACTAGAGATTCCGCTGTCACCTGGTTTGTGGTTCATTATTGCACAAAATATGTATATGAAAGTATATGAATTTTGAGCCAGTCATGAGACTCAGCCACATTTCTAGATCTTATTTGACAATCTGAAGATTAGCCACAGAGTCTTATCATATATCCGATACATTTTTATCCAATCCCTTTCTATTTTTTCTCCATAGATTCGTTTGTTACAAATGATCTCTCCTTAAATTTCTTCATCATCAAACGTTAGACCTTAAAATATCAAAGCTCATTGCAGTCCATTTTTGGGCTGCTCTCTGGCACGTGTTGTACGCCGAGTGTCATCAAAAGAAGATGGATTCTGTCCGAAATTGGATGTACACTTATTAAGATGTGCTCACTTAATCTACCGAATCCAGTATGTTGTTTACAGTATTAAGATAACTCGATAGCTGTCATTACATAATATAGTCATGGAACTTGAGAAGTAAATTTTCTCGCTTTCTCTCCTTGCAATCATCCCATTTTTGCTACAAGTAACATTTTCGCTCTTCACATGCGATAATTCAGTTCTGTGTCTGTTAATATTTACAGCCCGATCGATTCCATTTCAGTTAGCTTGCCGATGACGAAGAAATGTCATAATTAATGTTGGCAGACACTAGCTTCTTAAGAAAAAAAATTTCTTCCACAAAATTAGAAAATTCGCTATTGGCGAACAGCCATAAAATTGGGTTGTTCTATGTGTTATATCTTTATATATACTGAAAGTCAACCTACCATTTGGTTTGTAATGCTTGTCCACCATTCACTTTTGTTATATATCCGGATCTAATATTTATCTTCATCTCCGAGAAGGTGAGTAAGAGCATTCTGATAATGCCATGATCAGAGTACTGTGCTGGAAACCTCCCTGTTGTGGATTCGAATCTGGCTTATTACCATGTTTGATTAAGGAGTCGCCTGACTCAGCCATTTTTATGTCACACTGAGGCTAAATAACTCCCGGTGTGGTGCATGGCATGTGTCATTAACTTGGAGACCATTGGTATGAGTCCATTCAGTGGCACTGGAATCTTTGTCAACTTCTTTACGTCTAGACATAATATATTACTTAGTCTGTTTATGGTAGGTCTACGGTTATATTTTCTCTCGGATTGCAGAGCGGAATTCCTGGCTACTAATGTTCCTTTACCATATCCAATGATGATATCCTTGAGTGTGCCGAGGTGCTCCTCAAAGTTGTCTGGAGTTCTTTCTTGAAGTAGAACGTTTGTTAAGGCACGGACGCACTAGAAAGTTGGTAACATGGTGGATAACAGGATATAACAGGCGTAGTATTACCTGGACTTAAAAACCACCCGGGCATTGTAATGTGGCTAAAACCACACATTTACTGCATGTGGCTATATTCACACGCTATTGTGGATACATAACACATGTATTGTAATCTTAAATTGATTACACAGTTACCACCCTAATTAGACAAAACTTATATGACCACACACTTAACTCGAATCGGCAAAAACAATGAGACCACTGTGATAGAACTTAAAAACCACTGTATTTGGGTGATAACCAATTACATGTTGTAATTTAACTAAAACAACACTTAAACCACCGTAATAATATGCTATGACAACACTTAAAGCATTGTAATTGTGCAAAAGAACACCTAAACCATTGCAGTTGTACAAAAACAACACTTAAGTCATTGTAATTTAGCTATTGCGTTTAGAACAAAATAGCCACTGTGTGTAATAATTTTGATTAATCACAACACCTCTTCTTAAATTACACACTATATAATAGCGCATCAGTAGAGTTGTTGACCAGAAAATATGAAATACTTTTTGAGTTTGAATCCACCAACTGTCACCTGATGTTTCGTTTATGTTCCAGTTTCCAGACTTAGTCAAGTAACAATTATCAGGTTAGATCGTTATTGATTATTAAGTGATAGCTAAAATTAAAATACTTCTAAGGTTACAAACAGGTTTTCCTCGTGATTAATTAATCTCTATATAACAAAGTTAAAAGCTTGCTACTGTGGAGAGCTACTCGGACCGTCGAACTATATAACTATGGGTTTAGAATAATAATTCAGTAGTCGGTATGTTTACAAATTCAGAAAAGAACTGTTTGTCTTGGGTGAATGGATTGAGTATGGGGCATTTGATTATGAATGCCCTTTTCACGGATACTATCACGAAGGAAGATATTTAGACAACATCAGTGATTTCTCCAACCAAGGTAATTGGATTCCATTACCCAATTAAAACTGCTTTACTGCTGAAGCAATCATCAAGGAAAATGGTGTCCCATAATTGAATGAAACATTAATTGCTTGTCATCTAGTTAGAACATAGAATTAAGTTTTATAGGAGTCCATTTCATTTCCTGTTAGACGGCTGAGGTCTAAGTGATGGATCCTGGCGAGGTGATGGACCCCACTGACATGGCTGCTGCCAACATAGTGGTCATCGCCGACATCATAGTCCTCAACCGCCGCTTAAGAGTTTTTTGTAAGGAAGTTTTATGTAGACACAAACAAACGCACATTTGCTTGTATTTATATCGATATTCTTCTGGATCAGAACTGTAGTGGCAGCAATATTCTAGCAGCTTATAGTTTATTGAGAGTGTACTTCAGGTATTTCCACTCTGGATCAACAAGGATGTATTATCGTAGCTCTATAATCCAGTGGTATATACACCTCATCCATGCTTCGTAACACCCCCCCCCCCAACAAACAACAACATCAGCAGTCTATTAGCAGCAAGAACAGTAACAACAACAACATCACAAATCAGTTATAAACATCAGAGTGCCCAAGAAGATGATGAGAATTAGTGGTTTGAAGTTAATGGTTGTAGGATTGTAAATATTTTGGTCCAGTTTAGTTATCGGAATGGCTTCTAGGCGGAGCTAGCGTTTTATGGTAATTTGTTTCTGGGATATTAATGCAACAAACTGTTTGTCAAGGCTTCCAGTGGGTCGCTGACTCCCTGAGTACAAGGAACCGACTTGGAGTTGCACACTGGCTTGTGACATAGTTGCACTCCCCTGTGTACTCTGTTCAGGTTTGTCCCTGGCCCATATTTAATGTTGTGACCAAGACACGAAAAAAATAAAGGCTTTCTGGCGGAATCAACTTCTTAAAGCTATATATCTGTGACCATCTTTTTGAAGTCACTTGAGACTTCTTCAAAGTGATTGAGTCCATTCTTTGTCCTTAAAGCCCTGAAGTTATGGTTTGTGTGAACTTATGGCCATAACTCTTAGGTGATTCATCATTTATTTCAGTGACGTTTTATTTTTTATACTATGTCTCTCGTATGGTTATTAATATCAAATTAGGTGGCATCTGGATTTTTTCTTGAAATCTATCATTCTGCAAATATGCTGTAAATATGATGCGATGTGAGACTTCAGGTATTATATTAACATATAAAGTACTTAAATATATTTTTTTAATTCAAATTGAGAAGATATTAAAATGTTGAATATTGTCTTACATATAATTCTTCTGGTTTAAAAAAATGTACCAATACTGCTATGAAACTCGTGATTTGCATATTCATCTATTAATAAATGTCTTCAACATGATCATCTGAAAGAATTGCATTGCCATGTATTGGAAATAATTATACAGTGCCTTGAAAAACCTTTATTTTCACTAAAACAATTATTGGAACTGGCAGAAATTGTCATTATCCCCTTGGTCCCAATTTCACTTCTGTAACTCACTGATTTTCACTCAACAACTACAATCTTATTAATTGATTTGGTTCACTTTCTTATGTCATTTTGCAATAGTTACGCATTGAAAGCATTTGTAAAATATTTTTCTTTGCCCAATTTTTAACCTAATTCCATCAGAAAAATATTTTTGTAGTTTCTACATAAATCGTAATGTTTGGTTGTTTTAAGATTAAATTTAAATCAAGTATTGCATTAACAGTTCGGCAACTTTACATTTATTTGCTATCCTAGTGTTTACCCAAGCTATTCAGATTTATTCTGAACACCCCAGGGATTGTACTTTTTCTGGATATTAACTCTGTCATCGCAATATCCATCAATATAATGTACACATGGATTTAAAGCTAGGGCTCTCCTACTTTCTAGTCTATCCCATTCCAACATTAAATAACTGATAACACCTGGGATGTTGACACAGTTATATTGTTCAAAGGGTTTGTTTACAGGACACAGTATTGCCAACATTGTAAAGGAATGATGACATTTTCTTGCAATCAGTGCTTTAAAAATTATCACATTTCAATTATCTGGTAATCTTCCCATGGATCATTCATTATTTGTAGCCTAAAAGCCAATATTATCCATTAACAGTTTTTAATGATGGATGATCTCGCAGTAAGAAACATTTGAAAATTATAATTGATCATATCTTTTAGATGACTATCGTACCTTTAGAGTTATCTTCTCTAGCAGCTCATTGATGGTGAATTGCAGGTGCAGTAACCACTAATCTGACAAGAAACGGGACTAATTGTGCGATAATGTTATTACAATGTAGTTTTGTTTTGTGTGTGAGATTTCGTTCTTGTCTAGAGTCTGTGAGATTGGTTCACATCATGATTTGTGTTGTGGTTGCCACCTCAGAGTAGGTTATGTCCAGATTCCCTTTTTGGAGTTTATTTTGTGAATATATATATATATATATAATATATATATATATATATATATATATATATATATATATAAATATAATAATCAGAGATATATTTTTTCACATTATATGCAGATTAAAACTTACTTTCTCCTTATTGCATGTAGTTATTTTGTGTGTTTGTCAACATGGTCATCGTTTTGCTGTAATCGGACACTTTGTTTATTAATTGTATCATGCAATTAGCCAGTGATGAAGATGACTGGCTCTTACTGTGTAATGACTGGAGTCATATTCGATCAAACAGTGGCGGATCAGTTACAGCGTCACTATTTTATATTTGAAGAATATTTCTGTGTTGGAATTTCTTTGGTCTTTCATTGAATATTGTTCAAATTTATCATAAGTCATCGAATTACATTTTGTGGTTTATTTGTTGTTGTTGTTGTTTTTGTTAAAGAAAGACATGTCATCAGCCGTGTTATTGCAACCGTTGGTTATTAATTAAACCCTTTTTTTAAATGATTTCAGGATGTTATGTATTACGAACAACTCAAGAACTATGTTTATCAACACGAGATGCTTGTAGATAACCTTATCTATAAGGTAAGCATTATGTTCTATGGATTGCCAACAGATTATGTTTGTGAGTATACTTGCTGACAGCAATTCCTCACCAATAGTATGTCGTTGTCCGTATGAAACAGATATAATTTCGTAAATAGGACGGGGGCACCTCCGTGGTCTATGTGATCACAGTTCACAACCACTTGAGTTCGAACCTCAGTGTGGACATATCTGGAGGGTGTTTCATCTCTGACTTCACTTCATTACCTTTGGAGGTCGCTCGGCCCATTTAGCCTACCATGTGCACAAAAGAGGCCGTAAAATATCAATCTTCATCATCATCATAACTAGGATAATGAAATGGTAACATCTTAGTTTCTGCGTGTAATGGCTTCTGTATGATACCCCACGTAATTAGGTGATGCAATCTTAGGGAAAGCTATTATGGGGATTGTTTTCTATGAGGTTGGCATTAAAAGGTAGATAATGCTAGGTTTAAAGAAAGTAAGTTAGTTTAAGATAATGTTCTGCTACTAGTTGATGTCATTGTAAATGATTGATTGACTCATATTCTGACTCACACTATAACTGGCTGATATTCTGACCAGCACACGTTCTGACTCACGTTCTGACATCTTACGTTGTTACTTACATTCTGGCTAGCACATGTTCTGATTCACAGTCTCGCATCTCACGTTCTGACTCACATTCTGACTAGGACACGTTGCGACTTACATTCTGACTCACATTCTAGCTGACTGATATTATATCAGCTTGTTGGCATCCATTTATCTCATTGTCACGATTGATTTGTTTTTCAGGATGTCAAGTTGACTGCGACTAATGATGACCAGTATTTTGTCTTTGAGGATTATCTCTACATGGTGAGCATCATCCGCGTCGGCATTTGTTTTTGGCTATCAACCTCCCCCCCCCCCCCCCCACACACACATTACACAGCATCTCCATAAGTTTTAAAAATTTGGAAGCGAAATATGTAAACTCGTATCATCCATTGATAATCGCAGAGTGGTTGGTGCCTACATGGCCTAATGATAGCGTAGTGGGCCACATTTCTATAATGCCTGGGTTCAAACCTTGACTAGACTACGTCAGAAGGGTGTTTCATCTTTCACTCATGTATAATAATATGCGTCAAATAAAATTCTAACACTTTTTTTTTCTGAATCGAAGATCGTGTGCCTGACAAGAATCACCCCAGTCTGTACGAGAATCTGGGCACCTTAACATGTATGGATCCTGTCTGGATCCTCGTTGCTGCATGTTAATAGCACGCTTTTAAATGATTTGCCTTATTCGTCCCTCTGTTATCAGATCCTGTTACCGTTCTCGCGAGATACAGTGGTTCTACAGCACTTCAGTCACAGTAGTGCTAGTCCTGCCAAGTCCTACATACGCGGTAGGATGGGACTGGAGGACTATGCCGTCAATTATCCCCCAAATGGCGTCATACCATTCCACGGCTTTGCCATGTACGGTAAGTCGGCATTGCGTGTGGTGTAATATTGTGACGTTTATATATATATATATATATATATATATATAGTGTGTGTGTGTGTGTGTGTTTGTGTCTTAGTGTGAGCTGCGTATATATATATATATATATATATATATTATATTGTATGTGTGTGTGTGTGTGTGTGTGTGTGTGAGTGAGTGACATCATTCAATTTATTTATAATTCTAGTGGCACCACTCTGTTATGTGTATAACGACCCTGTACAGCTGTACTTCGTATTCAGGGAGTTGTACGTGCGCCACTTCTTCCGACTTCACACACTGTCCTCTCATCCGCAGGTCAGTAATAATTTTTTCCTGTATTTTTGTGCCCAGGCGTTGATATGTAATTGATATTAAAATGGGAATATGATCATGATACCAGTAAGCTACAAGCGCCTTTATCCTGTAATATATTACTATGAAAGGAAGAACCATTCACGTCTTTATCCAAACATTCACAAACATTAGTATGTAGGTGCTGCGCCGTAAAGAGCTCTTTTAGAAAGAAAAAAATAATATCCCACTGTTGTGTCGTTATTGTTCATAGCCACCACCCCTCCGAATGTGTAATATGTATCTAATCGTAATCTTTATCTAATTGTGTATCCATAAAATATACACAGTGGGTCATTGGGTCAATATGTTTTATTGTGTCAATAAAACATGGCATTCTATTTAATTTAGTATGTTGTTATTCTATATTATTAAACCTGGTATTATAAAAATGGCATTTTGTTGTTGTCTTGTAGTATATTATTGCTGTCTTGGGGTAAACTGTTTATTTTGTACACAAACCTTTATCTTCGTCTGTCGCACATTTTCAAATAAATAGACAAATTGTTTTTAACTTTCAATGCTGGTGCTTAGATGATCAGGATATCTAGTGTAATGGTTAAATGTGAACAATCACAAGTGAATTTTAAATGATGATTTAGCAAGAGCATGATGCTGATGCGCAGGAAGAATGTCAAATAGCAATTACCGACGTCATAGGACTGGCGACGATGAACCCATGTCATCATAACGTGTTCATAAATGCCAATCTTATATTGCAGGGTATTGTGTCATTATGTTTGTTGTTTGAGTCATTATTGCAAACATATGAGCCGCAGCTGTTTTATCACCTGAAAACAGTTAAGATACAACCGTATGTATACCAAAAAGATATAAATCACATCTAAAAGTATTCCAGGTGTACATGAGAATGACAACCTATTTTCCTCTGATTAAGATTTGTTGCTTTGATCGACTAATTTCAATTACAAACTTATCAAATGACAATACAGTATGCACCTTTTTAATTAACAGACTTCGAATTGCATTCAAGTGGCTGATACGCGCCTTTTCTGGATTCTTAGCCAGTGACCAAGTGTTGTTACTCTGGGATAGGATTCTTGCTTACAACTCGCTGGATATCCTACCAGGTAAATATTAAAATTGGCTGCTTTAGTATTATCACTGTAACTGTAGTCAATAAAGCACATCCCAAACAAATGTAATCCTCATGTGAACATAAATGTTGATAGAGTTATTTCTGTTCCTGAATTTCAGTTCTTGCCATGTCTATTTTTGCATTTCGCAAAACCAACTTGATGCAGATCCAGACGTCAAATGCTGCTGAGGTGAGAAATAGGGATGAGATATGATGTAACAATCATTCCATTGTTATAGCTGCAAATCTTTTATGTTTAAAACTGAAACATCTTAGAAATGATATCAGTATCAACTTGTATTCAAATATTTCAAGCATGTAACCCGATGTGTGGATTGGTCAGATTTTGGATAAGACACTGATGTTCACATGTTGTCTCAAAGTATTTGTGGATGCCCACTTGAGAATCTAAATAAACTGGGACATATTCTTGTTGTTGCTACCAGTCAAAATAATAAAAGAACGATGCTTGTTTGACCATCGTGTCTACCAACATCCACAAACATATTACATACGAGAAGCTCAACATTAATCTCCTACATAATTCTTGGATATTCTTGCTCTGTCTGATCATTTAATGGAAATATGATTGGTTACAAAATAAAGCTGAAGTCATCCCCATCCATTTTATTTAAATACAGTAAATATACCTGTATTTGTAGTCTTTAATGGCATCTAGCTGTTTAATATATTTCTGATGTACATCTGTTTTTGATATGTTTTTTTTAAATGCCATCATTTGTATCCACTGTCACCCTTTTTTATTGGCAATGCAAAAGATTTTGCTTTACGTGAAATGTTTCCCAAGTAAATGTTTAGTCATCAGTTACAATTGTATATTTATGCTATGCTAATACTGGATGTTATTAAATTGCAGGCTGTCTTGGCTGATATAACAACCCTGAAGGTGATCCCTTTGATACAGCTCACTCTATTCTCTCAATGATCTGGATTATCAGTATGTTGTATGTCATAACTAATGTTCAGGATCCATTAGGATATATGATATGAATGACCATGTTAGCCCTCACCTTACCTAATCCATAGATAGGATTCACTTAGAACACTGCTGTGATATGTAGCTGGGATACAGATATTTTATAGACATAATTTATTACTCATGCATTATATGACCTTCACCAGATATATCACCTTGTAAACTACAGTAAGCTTAAAACAAACAATTATAAGAGTGAGAGTAATATAGACTATTAATGTAACAATGATAATAATAATAACAATAATAAGAATTCTTATGGGTTCACATTCCAATGTTTTGTTCTGGAGATTCTTTGCATATAATAAATACATAAATGAAACGTTGTTTGAGGAATTGGTACAACATGTAAGTCTTACACATATTATTGTGAAAATACAGTATTTAAATTTATGAAAATGCATTATTTAAAGTGATTTATAGTTATATTTAGAATTGATGATCGAGTGAGTTAGTTATTTAATAAAAGATGTTACTGATGAATGACAAACTCAATATAAGTCATACTGTCATAGAAAAAGTCTAAATATCTGGTTACTGAGTACATACAATTGATTAATTTAAATGTAAACATATTGTATGAATTATAGTGGAAATATGATATTGTGTATTGTTAACAAATGGTTTAGTTTTCTGTTATGAATATATATATATGGCCATCTTTGGAAGGAATAGCATGTATTAAAAATAAAATACTCACAAAAACTTACAGCAGTAATGATGTTTGCATTAATATATTGTAATTTGTCTTCGTCTGTTGATATATAAACTATTTATTCATAATTATTTTATTTTTGTTTCTTGTAGTTATGTTCTCGACTGTGATGATGCAGACATACACACAACACATATACATAGACACATACCATCAGCATCAAGATATAAAACACATCTTGGATGTTTTTTTAATTTTTATTAAATTGATCTAAAACCATATGTACAATTTATCACTAACGGTGACGTGATGTAAATGAGTGCAAAATAGTATTCTATAAAACAACAACATTCCGAGATTCTATTCCGTAACATTATATCATAGTTTTATTATCACATGCTTATTATGAACTGTAACCCTATAACAATCTGCAATATGGCGAATGTTTACGAGTATTCAGATTGATATCACCGGAGAAACGACTGTAAATACAGCAGCTAAACAGAGCTATAGGTTAGTTAGTACATTAAATTCGCATTTAGAGTAATTATTATAAAGTGGGAAATGAACATGTTTCGTTTATATTGCACATTTACATGGCTTAAATCGTGTTCCCTTTCATTTCAGTTATCTTTAGATATAATTAAAGGCGTTTAGTGTTCGTTATAATTTAATGCGGAAAGGGTCAGTTATTTGCATATATCAAGGTAATTAACCGTTATTTAAGTTTTGTACTCAGAAGGTAATTGTCTATAACTCATTGCCATCAGACCAATCCTTCATTTGGATGAGTCGCCGAAACCTCACAAGAAAATGTCTTCAATATAAGCTAATGCTTCTGAGATCGTCCTATATATCAATGTGCCAGTTTATTTTTTTTACCAAAGGGCAAATAAATATAAACTTAGAGTAAAATCGTGTCGTAAATAAAGAACAACAACATCGAACAATTCGTTGCATATTTTACACAGTGCAGTGTCTCTATTGTGTCTGGCATTTGAAGCTTGTGGCATAACAAATATAAATATATGTATTTTGATAACGGTCATTGATCAGTTGTCCTATTATAAACCATGCTGCCTATACTGACAATGCGATATATATATATATTTGTGTGTGTTAGACGTTGACCTGTCCCAAACTTGGATAATCCGTCACGTTCTTGCGTTTTTTCATCAAAAATTCCAGCACTGTGTTGTGTTTGTACTCCTGCCACTGGAGGCTGGCATCCAGTCTGTCCAACATCTCTTCTTCGGTCGGAAATGCTTTGTACTGAAATAGCGATACAGATGTTACGGGGCGTCGATGGTGAGCGAAATCTTACAAGATGAGGAAGCGATGTGAATCCAAATAGCATTCATGGTATAATAGAATAATCGTCAAGTGACGGTTCTTTACGTGGCTGGCTAACACAGACGAAGGAAACGCGCATAGTATTAATTTAATATTTCCACACGAAAACTGATTGTAAATAAATAGTGAATTTCGAATAGTTGGCATATTCGTTGGAAAAAAGCCTTTGACACACGCCCGATTAGACGGAAGTCTCCCGCTAATATAGCGCTATGGGTTGGATTGGAAGTCTGTCATCCAGAACAAATTGAGTACAAGCAAAAACACCTACGCCCTATGATTCCTATCCCATTTGGTCGTGGTGTGTTATTTGGCCTATTTTCGACATTGAAACCTCGTAGTCCCTCATCTGTCATAAGTTCGCCGAAAACTGGTTTAAGACAAGTTCCCAGCAAAACAACAACAACGATAAATTCTCAGGCCGAATTTAAAAACTAATATTTTGTTTAAAGGTGGTGAAAACTAGAACGTGGGAAACTGGAAATAGTGAATATCAAACGGATGACGTTGATTGCTGTACGTACCTTAACTTTGATCAGTCCCAGTATTGCTTCGTCGGCATGCGTAAGGAAGAACTTCTTGTTGATTTGGAGCACTTCGCATCCGCCACTCACCTGGATTTTAGGCGTTTAGGAGACATGCATTAGCACCATAAACCAACATATAAACAACGCGATGGCGATAAAGAAAGTGGCAGATTGATTTTGCTTCACATCGGTAAAGAACTACTTACCAATGATACCGATGGTCCACGTTCTTCCTCGTCCAAACACGACCGGAAGCCCTACAACGTGAAGGGAGTTTACGACAGTAGGTACAATGATTTGTAAATAGTTCACCATTGAACGGTTTAGACATTAAATACATGGTAATGCACAAACCTAAGGCAAGCAGTCCCAAGGGAGATTGTTTTTCTGTTCTCGGAGCTAGTCATAACCTATGACATGTATAATACCCGTTGATGACACCGTAGAGAAACACCTCGTACCTACAGGTAACACCCAGATTTGAGACCCTAACTTAGAGGTCTAAGTGATGTGCTTTAATCTTTGCCATCGATCAAGATATCCGGTCCCAGAACTGAGTGTGTAATTCAGTGGCTAATTCTGTAGTATCTGTTTATCTAAGCAATATAGTGATATATATATATATATATATATATATATCCATTTAGATATTTCAGGGCAGCTGATTTAAAATTATGGCCGAGCTATACCTGAAGGATACTTCATCTTTCGCTTCGCTCAGTTATTATTTGCAGCATCAACATTTCCCTCTACTGGGCTTCTTGCAAAATTGTTTCTCGGTACACATTCTAAATTGACACAACGACCGGCCACAATTATTCCTTCAAGAACAATGGTGCTAATGTTTTCCGATATAAATCATTGATTCTCGCAGAGACGAAATAAACGATAAGTTGAAGAGAATGAACACTCAACAGTATTACAACAGTTGGCCCCGTTAAGGCCATGTGATATGTAAAATTCTGTTCGCATTGATCTGCATCAACAGACAACCATGTGTTGATAGCTTAGAATTGATAAACTTTAAAGGCAACTAAAGGGAATCGATTCAAAAATAAATGTTTGTGCGGCTATATGATCACAACTCACTCACTCACTCACTCACTCACTCACTCACTCACTCACTCACTCACTCACTCACTCACTCACTCACTCACTCACTCACTCACTCACTCACTCACTCACTCACTCACTCACTCACTCACTCACTCACCCAACCAACAAACCAACTAACCCACCCAACCACCCACCCACCCAACCAACCGGCCTCAGAATGCATTACTATATTCATTGGCAGCATATATATATATATATATATATATATATGTGTGTGTGTGTGTGTGTGTGTATATTTATTACGTAATATGCTTTATGTGCTATTTCATTACCAAATAAATAAATCAAAATACATGAAATAATCTTAATATGTGAAATGACTACAGAAGGTGACGACGGTACACCAGCCAGAGTTATCCATACTTACGAACACTTGTCCCGCATGAAGACTTTCCAGGTTAACAAATGGCGGTATCCTGAGTGATTGGCCGGCGCCCTTCCTCGGAGTTCTCTTTTGCGCACCAGAAGAGCCACCGGGGATCCCAGTCTGAATAAATGTGGCTCCCTCTGGACTCTGTTCCTTAAACGCTTCGATCTCATCCTCGTTCGCTGCAGTCGGATCCTGAATCTCCTCAATCTGGATGTCCGGCGAGGATTGGACCACCTTCGACAACTGAATTGTTACGTTACATTTAGGAGAATCCTGGCGTGCAGTCTGTGATCCGCGCAGATCTTTCTCGGACGATTTTCGTGTCCTGAAGTTGTTCATCGGTTGTGAGTGAGGTCTGAGATTAGCCATCACTCGGGAACCGTTCGGACCGCGGACTGTTGATGACGACTTTTCGCTTCGTGACGTCATCACCGACGCAGCCGATTTGAGGCTTCTCCGTCCTGTTGAGGTCAAAGCTCGAGGTCGGTAGGCGTCAACTTTATAATGAGAGGTCACTGCCAACAATTAAAAATAGATTGAATGTAGGCATCCATCTCTTACCTATCAATGTGAACCTGCGTGTGTTTGTATATATATATATATATATATATATATATATGGTGTGTGTGTGTGTGCGCGCGTGTGTGTATGTCTCTCTCTCTCCCTCCCCTTCCCCCCTCTCTTTGTGTGTGTGTGTGTGTGTGTGTGCGTATGTACGCACAGAACCAAGTGACTTTAAAACAATGCACATATTAAATGACATATACTATAGAACCACATTTGATATAGAATCAAAGCTTTCGCGCATCGAAATTGCCACCAGACTCTCTATCGACCGATAATTTTGTTTTTGAAAGCAATTCGTTTCTAATATAATTTCCAAATCCAGAAGTGTCCACAAACACTGACGACTTTCACGAAAAATACGTCACCTATGGCAAAGATCCTCCTTTTGCGTCCTTCAGTTTTCTGCATTAGATATCTCCTCTAAACAGGTTCGTTTTCCCCATTATTTTGTCGTAAACGTTTTGAAAAATTATTGTTCCGTATTTTAAATATAATACATTAAGAGATTGACGTAGATTCTACGTGCTTCCTCCCCCATTAAATAACAATATTAACACTGGCTGATTGATTTAGATTGCAGATCAATTAGACTCCTACTCACTGGATCTTTTATCCGACAGGAAGTCTATCATTTGCATGTTGAGAAAATTCTTATCGTGTTTCTGTTTCTCTCGCAATCTCTTCCGGCGATCATCCGGATTATTCACGGTCGTCTCCAGGTGTTTGATGATTCGAGCTTCGCCCTGGTAAAACAGGATGACATTAATATCTTCAATCAGCTTTAATCAGTGCTATCGTACAGGCGTTACGGTTTTCTCTCTTGGAATGGCTTCGAGAATACCGAATTTACAAACATAAATGGTCGTAATTGTTCAGTTTTGGAGTAGTTTTATTTTGTTGCGATTTACATCCCCGACTATGATAATTACGCATCAATATGACGAATACTCACAGATTTGATGACGTAAATCCATTCCATGTCATTACTGTCCTTTACCATAAGACGCCCAAATCTAGAAAATGGGAGGCAATGCAAATGGGTTGATTATTAGATAAAGGAATGGGATGTTATTATATATTTTGGCGTGTGTGTGTGTGTGTGTGTATGTATGTATATATGTATGTGTGTGTGTGTGTTTATGTGTATATATATATATATATATATATATATATGTGTGTGTGTGTGTGTTTATGTATGTGTGTGTGAGAGAGAGAGAGAGAGAGAGAGAGAGGGAGAGAGAGATAGCGCATAAATATATAATGTAAGATTAATCCGAGTTTCTTACTTGTAGGATAGTACGGCCCATGTTCCGGGATTTTCCCGGAGCTTCTTCAGTGGGAAATGATGGAAGACGATGTCGTTTCTGCAATATTTGCATGCAATATATGACCGTGAATGATGTTGTTAACGTTTACTCTTTGTTTGTAATATCTTATATTAACTAGTTGCGTCTTCTTTTTGTCCGTCAACGTAATGTATTATTTATAAAACCGTATTGAATGTATTGTTTAGTTATTATGGAAGGACAGATCTGGAAATTAAAGTTACAGAAGTCGACAAATTTTGATAAAAACTCGTTATCAGACCATAGACGTCGGTTTCTCTTAGGTCAGATGTTGCAAGACAGTAAATAAATAGCAACATTTTATAAAAATAATAATAATAATAATAATAGCTATCACCGAATAATAATTACTCTCTAGTAGAGTACAGTAGAGTAGAGTATTTATTTCCAATTTCCAAGCATATGAAAATACAAAGTGTACATCCAACTAAATATAATAATGGAAATTGGGGAACCAGTGTAGCCAAAGCTGTCTTCCCACTGGCCCCTTGAATTAGGTATGTATCATTTGACAGACTGAACTAATAAAAACATAAATTTGGATGCCAAGACATGAGAGGACACATTAGATAATACCAGTGACCAGGTTACGGAATGAAAGAGAGATGAATATTTTTTTATCTCTGTCGACAGTCATTGCAAAATGGATTGGTACATTTAACCGTAGCTGGATAAGAATATAGTAATTTCTTTTTCACTTTTGACACTGAGAAATAAAGTTTGGTACTACTGATGTCCACTTGTTCCATATACATTGGAATTTATAAATGGGAAATTTAGCAGAAAAGGCAGAATCACAACGTTCAATCTTGATAAGACTTGATTCTCTGGTTAAATAGGCTTCCTGAATATCGCAATTAAATCTGAACAAATCATCAAATGAATGAGGTAATATAATCATTCACGAATAAGGCAGCTTGGTGCTCATGTAAATCGCTCTATAAATTACTACTTAATTTTATATATATATATATATATATATATATATATGGCGTGCATAGGTGCGTCTGTGTGCGGATGTATGTCTATAGATGCATGTCTGTGTGTAATAAATCTATAAATATAATATTATATTACAAGTCTAATCAGGTATTACCGCCAATAATACTTCCTTAAATTTGTAACTTAGTTAAATGATCTGTCCGCTAATTTAACAGGCAATTCACTTAGCCTGTACAACTGGTTTCATCTTGCATAAGCACAATTAGAAATATTCCGAACCTGCATATGTCTAAGTATCTTGGATTGTTGCTGTCGTCCGCCATGTTGAATATGGCTCTGTAGTCCTGCAAATAAAATAGTCCTGCAAATAATATCACTATATAATATGTATTTGAACGGGAAAAGAATCACAGGTTTATGAAATTTGCCTAAACCAATATACTGGTTTGTTCCAGGGTTATCCATCTCTTGTTTAACAATCAAGGTTTCGGCGCGATCGTTTCAACACTCTATGGCGTGGCCTAGGCTATAGGAAATAGTTCTCAGTTGAAACAATGGTTTATCGAAATAAAACAATCGCCCACACATTACCCTCACTCAATTAATCTCTCATTCAACCACTCGTTTAGTAATCCTACCACCATGTTCCGCAATTAAGCCGTCTTTACCAATGGATATTATTACAAAGCAGTCTCATCCACCGACCCCCAAAGCCCACCGTTTCACTCAATCATTAAGTCAATCCGTCAACCAAAATTACATCCACCCACCCATTTTCCCACCAACCCGCCATAATCCTATGCATGGATATTGTCACCAACCGTCATGTGTACGGATAAAACCTCTACTGTTGTCTTGGTTACTATGGTAGCCGTCCGTGTCGAGCCACATATTAGATCCCGCTCCCCAAACCTGTCTCCTGGCTTTAATTCCTTTAGCTTCTTTTTATCGTCAGCCTTCTGGATCACTTCAGCGGCAGATCAAAGGAAACAAAACAGATGATCATCAAAAATCTTGTCCTTGTCGTCATGATATTGGTTGATTTTGAAATTGATGATGACACACACACACACACACACACACACACATATATATATATATATATATATATATAGAGAGAGAGAGAGAGAGCTATCTATTAGTTAGTTGGACCCATATATTAACGCATCTATTAACCCATATATTAACCTTCATAATCTAGATTAATGAGATATCAGTGGCGGATAAGCCGCAGACAATGCCAGTGTAGTCTTTATCGAAGACAATGAAGTCAAAATGCATGAATACCACGTACCTGTCATATACCAGACACCTGGCAAGACGTCTCTGAATCTCTAGAGGATAGCCATTGAAATCCATGGATAGTCTCTTAAGAAAATATACCACCTAGAAATGAACGGACACTCGACTCAATCAAGGGTAGTCTGTCGTATAATGGCACTGAGGTAACAGTCTTGATTGGATTCGGTTTGTTTAACCGAAGCTGAACGAGGTTAAATATAGCCCACATGTTAGGCCATCAATGGCAAGATTTGACAGGAATTGCAGCGTACAATGGATGTCACGCTGCGTGATTAATGTTCAGTTTATGTTGGTCACCAATTTATGCTCAGACCTGAAAACAATTCACTTGACAATGTCGTTGTTCGATTCGTGACTTTTGGCAGCTCGTTGCGTGCTGTTGATTGCCATAGACAGGCCATGAGAGTTGGCTAATTCATGCATATGCTTAGTTTAAAAATATAAACAACTACGTTCTGACACGTATCATATATATCGACGTTGTATACATTTCATATTTCCAAAATTGAGATGAATCACCGAATAAAGGGTAATAATACGGTGCTTACCTCGTGCTGCTGTGACGGGGTTCTCTGTCCGGGTTCTAACTTCAATATTTCGCGCATGTCGTTTGTTAGCAGATGCTAAAGTAATAACAATAAGCTAAAATTGGTATTCAATCGAGTCATATTATTATTGTTATTATTATTATTATTGAAAATTTAAATGCTTAAGTTCATTAAAACTATCGCCATCATCATCACCGTCATTACACCGTCTTACCATCGCCACCTTCATCATCATCATCATCATCATCATCATCATCATCACCAGCAGCAGCAGCATCATCACCATGATCATCATCACCATCATCATCATCAGCATCATCATCATCAGCAGCGTCATCACCATGATCATCATCATCATCATCATCATTATCAGCATTATCATCATCATCATCATCAACAACAAAATCATTATCCAATCAATATCATCATAGGCATCATAACCGTCGTACTACTACTACTTATAATAATAATATTTATATTTTCTAGGGTAGATTATTACAGTACGTACATCGGATCGATTTTCACGAGAGAACTCGCTCTTATCGAACACAAGCTGGATCATCTCTCCTTTGTCCTCATCCGTGATGAAGGTGATGAAAGGTCGTGGCTTGTTGGTCGGACTGGCTTCAAAAAACTTATCGTCTCCTTCGACAAACTTGCCAATCATCTTGAACCAATCCTCACTCGATACCGATTCGTAGACGATTCTGTAAAATAACATCAACATCTTGTCTCGGTGTGGTCCACATAGGGAAAGATTATGTTCATGTCGTGACACGGAGCGACATCTGGCGAACAACCGACGCGATGGCGTATTAAAGGTGGGCGCGGGGGTAATTTCCAACCCGGAATAAGATTTGCTAGAAACATTTTCACTTTGAAATGTATTTAGTGAAAACTACGAAATAATGGACGATATGTTTTTTTTTCATTTCTTCAGCCACTTCGAATTTTATTTATTAATTTTATAGATAAATATGCTTTATACAATCATCTTGGTGAGAGGATTTCATTCATTTCTTTAACAACTGATCCCACTTCACGACTTGATGAACAGGTCAATGGGAATCCGTGCCAAAAGTCTGAATATGTCTATTTGTCACAATATGAATTGGAATAGCATACACTTGAATGTGAATTGAAATAACACACACACACACACGCACGCACGCACGCACAGTTGTCTTATGCCTGTAGACTAGAGGACAATAATAATAGTTAATACGATGGTTTATATAGGGTCATTAACTCAAACAGACTACCTTAAAGCATTATATATTGAAATCACGAGGAAAGATGATGCATTGGACCATTATCTAACAGATACACATGAATAGTCGATGCGCTGTTTGACATTATCCTCTGAATAAGCTTTATCGAGGAGGATCTCGTACGGACAAAAAGACGCCCAAATAATGAGATACTAATAAGGCAATATCAGGTATATACTTAACTGTATAGGTGGCCCACCTGAAGGTTTAGCACAATCGCCAGGAAGTGACGACATTTTCGTTTAACAACGCCATTATAGAGCGTCCCAGAATTTGGCGCGCACACTCAAATCCTACCACTAAATGTATATTCGTGTGATTAAACGTGATCAAACTATGGTTAAATACTTCTACTACTACTATTACTACTACTACTACTACTACCATCACCACTACTACAATAACAATAACTAATAATAATAATATAAATATGAAGCCGAATTAACATGTAAACTGAGGCTGATATTAATTTGTACAAGTCTTGTTTCGGTATCTGCGAGTTGCATGGGTATGAGTATATATATATATATATATATATATATATATATATAGAAAAGCATTAAATAATGTGCCAACTGGACCGTTTAAATATTTAGTCTCAGAAAGACCATTTTAGGCTATTAACTTTAACTAAATCAGTGACGAATTACCTTTTACAAATCTTACACACTTTCGTCATCAGAGCAACAGCGCGGGCAATTCTTCGAAATCTGATGTACGGCTGAAATAGATAAAAGCCGAAACCAGTAATTAGAGATATGAATACTTAATAAACATGAGTATGCGTTAAGGTTGATACACAGTCGCTTATGAAACGAGGCACAGGTCTTAGAGGGACGGGGATGATAAAACCCGCCCCCACACCTGCCTCTCCATCCACACCTATACTTCCTTATCACACACATATACTTAAGCTTCTGTCATGGAAAATCGTCATATCTGATTGAAGAGGAGTTCGTATGCTATTAAACGTCTCGGTGACTAATTATGTTATAATCTGGGCCAGTGCCTTTTCATATACTGCTATCCCACACATTAAATCGCATACCCGCACGCGCGCGCGCGCACGCACACACACACACACAAACACAAACACAGAGAGAGTACACTAATATCCCAACAATCAGACCCGAACGCCTCAAATCACCTCAAATCCCCCCACATCCCCAAAACAGAAGCTTTATATTTACTGATGTTATCTTTCCGTATTCTGGTCTACATCCAACAGGTTTCGGCAGTCGACAAGTCTCAGTCAGCCACCTGGTGGCCAGGATCCCGACCAATCGCATCGTATCGTCGGGATGCTTCTGGCGTTGCCGTCGACGTTGGTTGATCGTCGAGGGCAGCGCCAAAATGTTGACGGCATTCCTAACCGACGCATTCACGTTGTTCATTGCGGACCGATATCAGGAAAAAAAGGATAATCCCGTTGCAGATCCGGAACTCAGGGTTCCCCAAGGAACGCTGTGGTGATCCGTGGATTGTATGCTTCCTCCGTCGTGATCCGGATTAATGCCACCCGGTGTATGACCGTGTCCCGCCGGTGTCTCGCGTTAGAAAGACGCGCCGAGGTCGGGGTTGCGAGCGCTTTCGCGTACACGCCGTATAAACCAAGGAGCAGCTTATTAACACCGTTAATATACACCCAGTAATGAATATTAACAGTCTATAAGCTGAGAATAGCGAGATCATAATCGGATTTACTGATATTAGTATAACAATCAGACACCATAAAAGGGTAGTCAGCGATGTGAGACCAAACTGTAAAATGGAATTATAAAGGATATCACTATAAGAGGATTAAAGTAGGGATTAATTTAGTAGAGCTCTGTGGGGGTGGTGATGGTAGATAATACTTATTGCGGATGTTTATGTGTGTACGCATATTTGTATATGTGCGTATATATATATATATATATATATATATATATATATGTTGTGTGTGAGTGTGTGTGTGTGTGTTTTTGGATAGATAATCACGTGACGTGTATATCTATGTGGGTATTTTTAGTTGTTTGTGGATTTTGTTTGTTCTCCAATTTATTTTTTTGTTTGTTTGTTTGTAAGTTTCATTGTATTTGTTTGTTTATGTCCTTTCGGTATGTATTCGTCTGAAGGTGTGGTGTGTGTTTTAGAAGTGCGTGAAAAGGCCTCGCGACAGTGAACGGCGAGTCGTGAAATGCAATCATTGGATGGTTCATCGGAGGACTTAACTGATAAACGCCTTTTAAGCCGAGATACGTCTAATGTATATTTAGTTCTTAAGTCGCTATGCAACAAAATTCTTAAAAGCGAATCACGTCGTGATTCCTGAGAATAACACATCCAGATCAGATGACGACAGTTGTGAGATTGTTTGTGTTTACTCGCTAACCAGGTATATTTATAGCTAGCTCCTCATTTGTCAATCTTTCAAATCACTAATTTACAAACTAGAAGCCTTTGTTGCCACTCTATATAAAGATCAGTATATGCAAAAGACGAACTTTTTATTAGAATTATTAAATCTTACTTATTAAGCTTACTTACTGTGTGGGCGCGTGCGCGCGCGTGTTTGTATATATACTGTAGATCGGTTTAATTTGGCCATAGCAAAAATTGTTGAATTCGTCATTTTTGACATATTGGCCACAGAAAAAATTGGCAAATTTTCCTTCGCAAGTGACATTGATTTTTTTTCGGTTTATTTCATGGGCCATTTAGGGAAACTACATTTCAAAGCACACCATTACTCACCAGCAACAAACCATTCAAAGACACTCTCGCCGCTCAAGTTCACTCTCTGATACAATGATCAAGTCGGTGACGCCTTGCCAACCAATCGCGGCATTGTTGACACACAACTCAGGCTGAAGAACTCTACGCTCAAACCACTACCCGTAGGCTGATTGTTTCTCGCATTTCATTTCTTTGCTCGACAAACTGATGAATATTGGCCATTATTATGAGCGCTGCTGACGAGGGCTATGTCATGGATGAATGATTTCGAAACGAGTGATTGGTTTGTTATAAATTGCAATCTGACCCGATTGTTAACGGTTCCTATTGTGTACGTATGTATGGGTGTCTATTACACTTACATACACCTATGTGAGCTCCGGTGGCCTAGCGGTTAAGCACCCGGCACTTGGTGCCAACGGTCACAGGTTCGAACCCCGCAAGAGGTCGAAACTTTCCAGAGAATAATTTCTCGGCTCACAACATCGTGGGTGTCTCACCACGTTAAATGGCGCTGCCGTCTCCACTGAATTATTAGACATAAAGGGGACGTTAAAAAAAACCTGAGGACGTAAAAGACTCCGGCAGTGACCACCCTCAGGGTATTTCGGCTCCATCTTTCCGTACTGCTCCCCTGTGAGTGGTGGTGGTGGGGGGGGGGGGAGGGCTTTCTCAACCTCTCTAACATAGAGGCTGTATCGAATAAGCGACAGCCTGGGGATTCTCCCCGAACAACAGAACAATTACATACGCTATAGATCTGTTGTTGATCGCGTTGGTATGAATATTTCGCCTATCAATTAATACCAGTCCGTTGTATCTTGAAATGCGTCTGTGTGAATGTTTGGATTACCGATAAACACTGTTCTAGTCTTTGCTATGTTAATAAAATAAATGTGTATGCCGTCTTTAGCGTTTGTGAATAAATGTACAGCATGCGAAATAATATTTTGTTGCATATATGATTATTGAATAAATGAGACTGTTACTTACTCATAATGTACTTACTCAATCACTTACTCATAATGTATGACCATTCACGGGTAAGGCACATATCTTCGTAAGTATATACAGCAGTATTTCTTTATAGGAGAATTTGTATTCAGAGTTGTGACTCCAGAAAGCAGCTCTTTAACAAAGTGTCTCTTAAATCGATGTCGTAAAACTACGCCCAGACAAAACACGTCATAAAACGCGATAACGTAAACATAATTTAGTGTGTTTGTGATAAAGTCCGTTATTAGGACCCATCATAGACACTCCTGTGGTGCAGCTGATAACGTATTGCATTGCAAAGTTTCAGGTCGTGAAATCGAATCCTAACATTGTTTTGTTCAGCGGGATGTTTACGCTACCAATATAAAGGTTCGGTCTGATGACTTGAGAGTAGCCCCTCGGGCATGTGTCTCAGATGCAGTAGATGACTAGACTAAACCAACTACTGGCTGATTGGCCGATCCACATTGAGTTGGTGAGTGTGCTAACGAGCGAGCGAGTAAACGAGTCAATGGATCAATGAATCAGTGAGTCAGTGAGTCAATGATTGAGCGTATTTTTTTCTCTACGGGCCGGGTATCATCTGGTTCCTATTTTCAGGGATCTACACACTTTAATAACTAAGTTTCATATCCCGAAGCTTTCCGCCCACTCGACCAACACTCGGATTCGACCCCACATTCTAGAATTCTGCAAAGTAGTGCTCTACCAGTTGCGCCATGGAAACGTCCAGCGACGTTGTAGAAATGAGGTAACATTATGCCGGTAGACCTGTAATCAACTTGTATAGTCGTTAAATATGTCCGTCTGTGTGAAGACTCTTAACCTCGACTTGAGACAGTCTTAAGTATAAGTAATGATAGTTTTACCGCACGGCCATATACTTATATAGCCAAGATAAGAGAGCTTAGTCCACAGTCGCTATGTTAACATTTATCTATCAAAGCACAACCAACCGCACGTTGCGACCTCTAGCGGCATATGAAGATGATAGCCTATGAGCGTGTTGACAAACGAGAGGTAAGCATCTATATTTCCTTCGCTCTATTCATCTATCCGTCTGGGAATATATTCTAGTCCTGATTTTCTTTCCTTGTATTTGTATGCGGTAGATGGAATTAATAGTTGACAGTTAGATTGATTGATTAATTAATTGATCTATCTATCTATTTATCTATCTATCTATCTATCTATCTATCTGTCTATCTGTATCTATCTATCTATCTATCTATCTATCTATCTATCTATCTATCTATCTATCTATATATTTGTCTGTAAACATATCTATCTATATGCAGAGCTTCTTATTTGTTCGCCTATCTGTCTGTCTATTGACATATACCAATCAATCAATCAATCAATCAATCAATCAATCAATCAATCAATCAATCAATCAATCAATCAATCAATCAATCAACCAATCAATCACTCTATCGATCTATCTATTTATATACATATCTATCTATATACATATCTTGTTTGTCTATCTATCTATCTATCTATCTATCTATCTATCTATCTATATATATATATATATATATATATATATATATATATTAAAGATTTTGGAGAAAATGTTATATTCAAATGCATATATTAACCTAGACTACAACAGTCAATAGACCGATCCAGGCGAAATGCGTTGCATCGGTTACCAACTGCGGTTTCGGGTTAGAAACAACTATGGCGCCCAATGTTAATAGAGGATGGCACCTTTTCACTAATAGTAAATACTGAAAATCTTTCAGCAAATTATTTCATATTAAACAGAGACTGAGACTAGTATTTCTGCTGAACGATCGTGTCTTTTCAAAGGATTTAACACAATATTTAAGAGGATATAACCCAATGATTGAATGGACAGATTTTTCAAGATGAATCAAACAGCTAAGCCTTAGTTGTTCATGTTGACTTGTAGGGGCTTTTTAACATAGGTTTGAATGGATTAAATAAATGATTTTAAAATTAAGCTTTTAGCTGAATGTAAATTGATTTTAATGAAGATTTTGAAATATTTAATGTAGAGTTTTTGAAATATTATTTTTACTTGTACCTGGGAACCAATCATATATGTATCACCTGTATATTATTAAATAAAAAAATGTTATTACATTAGAGTATTAAGACCCTTAAAATTTACATGTTGTAAACATTGCACGAATGGCTGATTCAGAAAATAAAACAGTTCCCTTCCAAAACAAGATATCATGCATAAATACCAATGTTACATTATCCATTCACATCGTCATGTCAGATGGCAAAGGTTCTACAAATCCATGCAAATCGCGCTGAAGGTTACATAGTTTAGTGGCATCTATCTATTGGATGAAGTCTACGCCATTCCTGTTAAATGCAAAATTATGATCTCAAGATCACATGCCCTTAATGGACTATAGATAAAATGAAAATATATCTGGTAAATAGCCTAAATACAGCTTTTCAGTAAGACATTTATCGGCCACTACACGCGTAAATCGCCATAGAACTCGGTGATTCTTAGACTTCTAAGGGGCGCCTCCGTGGTCTAGCGGTAGCGTGCTAGACCACAGATCACTACCACTCGTGTTCGAATCCCGGCGTGGGCATATCTGAAGGTTGTTTCGTCTTTCACTTCGTCTCATTACATTAGGAAGTCGCTCGGCCCATTTAGCCAACCTTGTGCACAAAAGTGGCCATAAAACATCAATCAATCAAAACTTAGACTTCTAAACGAAGGCCGTAATGTGAA
>JAODUP010000592.1:67500-105000 GCA_025642065.1 Paralvinella palmiformis | reverse complement strand
GCTACCAGGGCGAGGTCTCGATCAATAGCCGTTTTCGATGTCGTCGGGATCGCACCTTGAGTGTGTTCACACATCCATCTGCCGACACTCCTCCGTTGCCTAACTGGTGGCGCGGCTGACCACAGACATGTAGCACCCGTGTGCAAACTCCGGGTGGGCTATGTCAGAAGGCCGTTTCAGCGGTCATTTCGCCTCATTTGGAGGTCACTCGGCCTACCACGTTCTCAAAACTGGCTATTATACAACAATAACAGCAACAATAGACACACACGCGCGTGTGCGCGCGCGTTCGTTAGCACTCTCTCTCATACACACAAACAGATCGACCAGCCCAGTTAATAGCCGTGCTATATTAATCGTACCACGGCCGATTATGGAAGTCTGGATCCGAGACGTTGTCGTGTCATCAGATAGAAAGCTCGCCTTTCCCCCGAAAGGATGTTGCTGAAAGGGGTTTGCCCGTCTCGTCCCGTCTCTGCCAACAACGATATCAGACACCCGGCAGGCGGTTCGATCTGCGATAGAGCACGCCCAGCGGTCAACTCCTGCCAACTGACGGGAAAGAGCGAAGGGATTTTAGCCTCGCGTCCCAATCGCTCGAAGGCGATGTCTATTGATTGGCCTTCGCCTGGGCTTATGGTGGTGGAGGTGGTCATCGACGCGCCGTGGTCGACTGGGTATCAAACGGGCGGACGGGAGAACACCCGATGGCATTATCGAAACACAACGGCAAGCGCCACATGACGGGGGACACCTTCATGTCTAGTAATACATAGGTAACCGCCGGTACCGATATAGAACATTATGTGACTTGGTGTGTTGGTCCATCTGGAATTGTGATCCGTGGATCTGTTGACCGGTTCCGTTGTTTATATGGGCGTAGGACACGATGGCCTTTATTCGGTGGTGAGGGTGAGGGTGACGGTGATTGGTTCGTTCCAGACGGTGAACCAAACTTTTAGCAACAGCCAAATCACCTCCATATAAGAGTTGGTAGTGCGATTCACTGGAGCTCTTAGGTTCTTTATATCGAATCCGAAGATTATCAGGGTATGTGGATGTTTCATCTGATCGTCTCATTATACTGTTGAGTTAGCCCTCGGCCATTCGTGTCCGAAGTGTGACCAGCCTCTATGATCAGCACAGTTTTCATTGACTCCTGTTTTCTCGTCGTCCTGATAGACACCAGCTGTGATGACTAGGCTACCGTGTTGATGCTAATTCCATGGATACCACTCTAGTGTACGTCTATGTCGGGTGACACAGGTGAGAAAGATGGCGTGCGCAACTTCGGTGGATCTCAGTTAATGTTGAGGTGGCCGGCATCATCTCCCATACGACGCCCATAGAGAGAGAGAGTGGGAGAGAGAGAGAGAGAGAGAGAGAGAGAGAGAGAGAGAGAGAAATGCCGTATGATGACCACGAATTGATTCAGAGACTGATATATCACCAGGGCACGTGCGGAATATTTATATTGCCGTCTCATCGATATTCGTGCCGATGCGGCAAGGATTTGTACTTCCGACTACCTGTGGAATCATTAGACAACAAATAGATAGACTGGTGGGTTTTATGACGAGCGGCATTTACAGGCTGAGGGCTGTTTTCTTCTAAAGCAAACGGTGTTCGGACCCCAACAGGAGTTGTGTCTGTGGAATATTTAATCTTATATCCCTAGTGAGTCGTCTTCCCGTCGTATATCCAAGGTTTGACCAGCGCCTTAGTTAATAAAAAAAAAACTGAATGACTGCCTCACTCACTCATTCATCTGATAACGTAAAGCACCATAGTGGATAAATCAGCGGATATGATGCCCTGAGCATCGCCGAGAACTGTCGACGAACATGAATGGTTGGAGTAAGGTTCGCTCGTTGTTCTTCGTCGGCCCCGAAATCTCAGGATCGCTGGGCATCGAGAAGCCGAGAACACTACCCGTCCTAGAAATACCCACGTCTGAAGGGCGTGTATCCGGAAGGAGCGGCAGAGAGCCGGCAGACTACTCGCGATCGGCGCCGCCAACCTCGGTGAAGGCCCCGCAGAGGGCGCTGAAAATCGTGGAGACTTTCATCAAGATAGCGGCGGTCGAGGCCAGGAAGTCTCGTCTCGATGAACTGACCAACAAGAAATTGAGTCGGACACCGAACTCTAGGCCCTACTTCAGGCCATTGAAAGCTAAGAAGTCAAACAACGGAAAACGGTACGCTCAGTATCCCAGATGGCGTCGTTCGGCCCGTAACCCGAGAGTTTCCTTTTAGTCGTGGTATTTTTCTTTCTTTTGTTTTTATTATATGTTTGGCCTCTCGCTCGTCGTCACGGGACCTTGTTTGAGTAACCCCCCCCCGATGAAGAATTGATCGTTTTAGGCTTTATTTGCCTATCGTTATTATGATTGCAAAAGTGTAAATATTATCTGTGGTCGGATGATGGAGTCGATGCCTCACGGGCAGCAATTTGTATCGCCGCCAATTACATTATTGGGCACATTCGCACGTAGGCACTCCCGAACACGCACGCACGCACGCACGCACGCACGCATGCACAAATACATACACACGCCTCTCTTTGCAGTTACACGTGCGCAAATCACGTAAGTGTACACGTACGCGCATACGATCGAGCGATGGTGCGTCAAAGTTGCATTACCTTCCGAATCGATGGCGGTCATTCAACAATGCTCATTAGCAAGAATAACTGGCCCCGGAAATAAGTCGAGTTCTCTTGCTGTGCTGTCAGATGAACGCCAATCACTTTCCACTTATCTATCGATCTCTCATTCGCAGATCTATCAGAGCCAGAGATGACGTAACAGGAAATGGCAGGCGAGTCTTTAATCGAAACCGGAAGAAGGCGTTCCACCACGAAACGCCAACAAGTTCGCACGGGTCGTATGAAACCTTAGAACAGGCGAATCGTTATCAGGTAAGAATATCCACAGACACGACTAACGAATGGCCTCGTTCAAAATATATGAGTCTGGTGAGAAAGTAATCCAGTTAGGTACCACCAGCCCCCCAAAATGTAACCGAATCCAGATTCCGCTGTTAGACAAAATAAGGAAACCGTACATCGAACAATTACTATACCTTATCGGTCAACGCTTGACATTTACCGAAAAGGTCTTCCCAGTGTTCAAAGTGGCAGCTGTTTTAATCGATAGTTCCCACCTTTACAATGATGCCAATAATGAGTGTGATCTGGCCATCTAAACCAAGAAATGTGCCATTTAATTGAGAGCTGTAACGTAAGACTTATCATTCGAACCTTGGCATTATTATCTGCTAACTTCTACCATGAAGTCACGAAGAGAAGAATGTATTTGCCTTCTTGAGATGCCCACTTCCATAAACACTTATTTTTATTAACCACCGCCAAACCCCCCGATGACGAATTTCCATTGAATCCTCCGCCGGCTTGACGTATCAGATGAACAATTGTTCACAGCGGGCGTCAGCGTTTTGAACGTTTCGAGTGCTGTTCATATGAGAGCCAGACTTGGTCGTGATCTGAAAACACTGCGATCCTAGTACAAATAGCTTTCTATTTACCATCTCGGGCGAGAGGTAAACGCGGTAAGATGAAGAGCTGAGTACACAAACATTGTGTCCGCTCTCTATTTCATTTATACCACCTCGAGTGCGTCGTAATGCGATCGCTAAAAAACGAACATTCGGGCTGGCGGCTTCGAACTACGGACACATTAACTGCCATTCGGCCACCATCGCCAATCGGTTTGAACAACTTCTCTGACGAATTCGACAATTTGGGCGGGTGACATAACAACGAGAGTGAAGCAAACACAAAGGTATTCAACGTATAGTATATCGGGACTGCCGCACGCCAATAGATGGTCGTCATCTTTTGGTGCAGTACCTGTAGGAACCTCGTCTCTAACAGGTCATCGACGATGGGACCTCCCGGGTCGAGTAACGTGGGTTGATGGCATTCGATGTCTGAGCTATATAGCCGAAGTATGAGAGTAGGTGATCTTCTGCGAGATGATTCTCTCTGATGGACTAATGTTTCAATGGCAAGATGTTCGGCCTCGGATAATTGGTCGATAACTGTTTTCTAATGTGTCGTTGAGCTCGTTGAAATGTTTGTACTCGACACAAGTAACCACCTCAAGCTACCACACTTCATCTGGTCACCGTGCGACAAGGATACACGGATTACGCAGACATCCCGGACCAACGAAGATTAACCCGTCGTATGCCAATCATCTAGTCCGAGTTCTACCCCAAACACAAAGCCTTCGACATGGCGAACTGTGAGACTTACACAAAGTCAATGAAACCGAAGGCTCCCGATCTAGTTCGTTGCTATACCACATTCGAACGCGTCGCCTGTGCGACTGCGACGCCACCAACACGCGGTCGGTACGAGCGGAAGATGCGCCCAAGTTGCATCGCTTCGATGCACGATAGCGACAGGAAGCTGACATCAACGGCTCCACTGGATCACGCTAAAAGACTCCCGGTGTCGCCTTCCGGTGGTAGACTCCTGACGCGACGTACGACCTTTCACGATTCCAACAGTCTGTGGCAGTATCAACAAGAGCGGGCGTTCGCCGTGGAGACGTGGGTGTCCACGATGTACAAAGAATTCATCAAAGACTTAGACCGGATGGAGAGGAGAAAGAAGCTTGAGCGACAACGACTGGAGGCTGAGAGACGTCGACACAGAGTCCGGGTAATTAGGCATTAGATTGGCGTTCTAGGTGCTCTATCTGCGACTAGCGTACATCTATCGCGTTACACTTTACATTTTGAGATAGCCGACCAATAGTCCGACAGCCTACCGTTCCGGCAACCCGAGATTACCGATAGGTCGGCATCGGACCATTACGCTTACGATCTATTTTTTAAATTCCAAATCGAACCCAGGTTCCCTCTTTGTCTGCCTGGCACAAGCGACAGGTTCTGTGAGCGTCCGCATTGATTAACTATGACGTACTATTCATAAATAAGCGAGATATACGAAGCTTACCTATTAAAATACACCTAAAAACTGCATTATTTAAAGCTTGGATGTGACGCCGGTGTTTCAGACCTAACATCTCTAATATAGAGACAGTATATTATCGATGTTCGCTAATCCAACAGGATCCCCTCTATCGTACAATGTCAAAATTATAATGTCAGAAAATTGAGCTGTCGGAATCGTGGACTGTCAAGCTAATATGATAGAATAATCTGTCGGGACTATTGCATTCCCTCCACACATCAATATTTCTTTGTATATATATATATATATATATATATATATATATATATGTGTGTGTGTGTGTGCGTGTGCGTGCGTGTGCGAGTTATTTTTCACTGAGCATACAAAACACGATAGCTTAATGGCAGGTTCTCAGGTGAAGACAGAAAGTAATATCGCTTACAATGAACAAATGGTAGTCATTATCTAGATATAGGTCAATAGTGTACAGGGATTGTGTACCGTGTCAGTATGTTTTGCTCCTGGACTACGGTGAATGTAAGGTGTAAAAAAGGCCAATCGAACAGAGATCCAGCTAAAACCAGGGCCTTTATTTGTGTTACCAAGCTAAGTTCAGACACGCACACACACACACACACACACACAGACAAACCCATATGTTGTCTTAAAGTATTATTTATAAATAGAGATCAACCCCCTTGTTGGTCATATTTGTTTAGAAGCTGTCTTCAAACCATTAAACATTACTTATACACTTATAACGCGCGAGTCGTATTTCATGAACGTCAATCGACACAGATAAAATACTAATTAAGGCGATCTATATCGCTGTCATCGATAAAGACAAGAAGACATTTATCAACTAATATTAAAGTATCACTTCTAGATCTATGTGTCTTCATTGCACTAATGCCAGCAGTTGCCTGGCAACTACCTAATTATCGGAGGCGACGTCACTTCCGCTCTTCTATTATTCGTCATATTTACATGTCATTACCGTGTTAGTGAATTGTAAACAATTTGTTACGTGTGGACAAATTGAGATTATATAGCAGTTGTTTATCAGATACGGTGGCGGGGCAGCCTCAATACCTGACGCTAAGCACGATAGTGTTCATTTTGACCCCGAAAATGCTGTCATAACGTTACCCTTCGATTCATGGATTAAATACTCGGCTCAAATACTGGGAGGCTTCTTGGAGGTGGGTAGTTGAACAGACTAAGCCGCAATTTTGCTCAGGTGAATATTAAAATGAAAAAGTAAAATATTTTGAGAGTGACCTTCTTTAAGGATTTGTTATCTGAATCTTTCTGTCTACCAACTTTCTAAGTGGGACCAAGCTTCAAATAGACATTTAAACCGTCACATATTACGGGTGATGGGCAATGAATTAAAATCTGATAGATTCTTATGTCGAGTGGAACATTATCCTAATATCACCATAAAATGCCATTATTTCTAAGAACCTTTACTACATGATGATCAAAATACAATCTGGTTTCGAACTGTTTGATTTGAATTTCCTGTGACGTGTTTGGTAAATACTATAATTGGCAAGTTAAAAGAACCAGCTACGAAGAGTGTATGGTTACTTAAGTGTGTGTAAATAAGACACGCTGTTTTATTTATTCTATTTACACATGCCCCCATCTGATATGACTAGAGGCCAAATTATCGTGCCGTATAGTTAATTGAATTATAAACGCCGACAATCTTCGACAAATGGATCTATTCAATGTTCGGGTACCCTCTTTCAATGACTGACCAATCAGGAACTGACTAACTTTGGGTACTCCTCAATGACGTCATTGGGGACACCCTTTTAAGGCCGGCTACGATGTTGACGTCAATTAAAAATGTATTTGTATTGTCGCCTACTAAGAACTTGAACGTTTGTGCATAGCTGTTATAGTTATTAATATAGATATTAAATTACAAATCAACTAGGTCTGTCTTCCCCCCCCCTCTTTCTCTCTCCCTCCCCCTCTCTCTCTCTCTTTGTCTATCTTTCGGTTTGTCTGCCTTTCAGCTTTGAGAATGACATCGATAATCTAATTAACTAAGTCTAATTGTTTAATCCTGAAAGAAAATCAGTATAAAACAGTGAGTGAGTTCCATTTTGCAGTACACGTTCCGTTTGGCTAAAACCGCACTTGGCGTTAAATAACATCGTTACAATCGAAATTCTACGTGTAAGGGTTTGACAAACAATTTGAGTGGGAGATATTACAACACATCAACTAAATGAGCCATTATTGAATATAACATCCGGAACATTTATTTACCATTCAGTAAATGAATAAGTATTGTTATAATAAGCCTGAAAACAGGACTGAGAGAATCACCCAAACACAGCCTTTTTTTTTTTTTATATATATATATATATATATATATATATATATATATATATATATATATATATAAGTATATAGGTTTTTTCCCCAATCGTAATTATCGCCATATAGGGTCGACTATGCTCGGTGTTTGACTAATTATTGTTTACATTGACCCAACCTAGAAGACTGGCGCATTCGCGGTGTCATGGTAACTTAATATCGCATAAAATATATAAGCCATACCCAGGCGGCGCCACTGTCTTCGTAACAAGCAAACAGTCGTGACAGCCGACTACACGCGTTAATATTTAGTTTGTAGTCATCGCGGTGTCTAGTTACTGTTAGTATTCATAACAAAGATACACGTCAAAAGTCAAACTAGCCTTTCCGTCACAGGTTCAGAAATTAAAACAGAAAACATTTCCTGGCCCATTGTTTTTAAGATGAAAAGCTAAACTTTGACCCATATCACACACACACACACACACACACACACACACACACACACACACACACACACACACACACACACACACACACACACACACACACACACAAACACACGCGCACGCACGCACACAATATATATATATATATATTTGGATACATACTTGTATGCATACATACATACATATGTATGTATGTATGCATACATGTATTGGAATTTGCCACCTGGCTAAAATATATCTTTTACTTAGTTTCGATTCTATTCGTTGTGAGGGGCACATCAAATTCATCTCATTGGCCATTTTCGTGTTTTACACGCGAACGTCGTAGGCCACTCATTGTGCATTTATTGGTTTATTGCGAGAAATGAATCATGCTGCCCAGTTATTCAGAAAACTATTCGCTGGTAGGATAATCTCTTCTGGAGATTGGCTTGAACTCCGCCTGAAATGGATGCCTGATGGTGTTAGTCTGCTATAAGAGATCGCAGATGCTCGAGTGATCGTACTTCGAGCCGCCCAGCTGTTATCTAAACTCATCCCCTCTCCTCGATGCCCCCGTAGTGCGGGTAGAAAAAGACGACCGCCATTCATTCCTTTTTCGTTGTGAGGCGCACATCAAATTCATCTCATTGGCCATTTTCGTGTTTTACACGCGAACGTCGTAGGCCACTCATTGTGCATTTATTGGTTTATTGCGAGAAATGAATCATGCTGCCCAGTTATTCAGAAAACTATTCGCTGGTAGGATAATCTCTTCTGGAGATTGGCTTGAACTCCGCCTGAAATGGATGCCTGATGGTGTTAGTCTGCTATAAGAGATCGCAGATGCTCGAGTGATCGTTCTTCGAGCCGCCCAGCTGTTATCTAAACTCATCCCCTCTCCTCGATGCCCCCGTAGTGCGGGTAGAAAAAGACGACCGCCATTCATTCCTTTTTCTGATCTTCCTCAGAGACAAATCTAATCGTTTGTTTACGTCAATCAGCTTAGACATTTCTCGTAATTTCCTATCGATCGTACCTGGACTGTGGCCCACCTGTGTGTGTGTCGCGAGGTTAGTGGGAGTTAACTCCTTCGGCCACAAGAGACAGACCTTCCTATTGGTGGACCGTTCGCCGAGCCACACACACACACACACACACACACACACACACAAGATGGATTAGTGTACCAATTTATGGGCCCTACACTTAGCTCAGTCGGACACTTATTAAGCTGGATCCGATCTTCTAAAAATGGCCACCGACCCGTAACAGGATCGTATTTCATTTCTGGAATCAGCAAAAATCTCCAACGACTCCCCACGGCGTCCGATCGTTTGTTCGGTAATTTGTTCGCTCCGTAGATCGTTTTATTGCTGGCCTCCATTAATTTGACTGAAGGACCCTTTTCTTTGGAGGAGTTTTTGTGCAAAAGTAAACCGCCATATTGACCCATAAATATTTCTAAATATATCTGCTCTTGGCATCAATCTTTGTGTGTTGGTGTCGGTAATTGTTTAACAAGCAGCCTGAAAAGTCGTTACTATTCAATAATATATATATATATATATATATATATTTATATCGGATTATATATATATATATATATATATATATATATATATATATGTGTGTGTGTGTGTGTGTGTGTGTGTGTGTGTGTGTGTGTGTGTGTGTGTGTTAACAATGTGGAATTAGGCATTGACATCGAGAATCCTGAGATGTGACTTGATATGCTTTGACATGTATAAAGTCACGAGTACCTGGATTTGTTTTCTTGCACGCACGCACACACGTATGCACATACGCATATATATATATATATATATATATATATATATATATATATATATACGCACACACGTATCAACAAGTACAGGCATTAGAGCTTTATTAACAAGGGTAAATAACGCGTTGTGTTTGATCAGCGAAGCATCACGTGCATTACCCATTGTTATAACCCTTCTGGCGATGTGATAAGATCTTCTATTTAGGAGACACCCCCGGACGTATTCATAGAATTGTAGCTAATGAAGCAATTTTTAGCACAAATCTGATATACGTGATTCCAACAAATTTGCTAAATACGGCTTTATGCAAAACGCCATTTCAAGACATCCTTTTATTCGCTGGCAATGAGGACATAGGAAATGTTATTATCCTGAAGAACAATGCCCTCGTGCGTATGATTACTGAGAGCACGTATACTGTTGGGTGATAATTAGGATGCTAGGTTGTTACTTAAGTCTGTCGCTAATGCATATAGGATATTCCAAGGTTCGTCACGGAGTTAGTTAGAACCGATTGGAGGATGCTAAATACCATCATGGCGCTTGGTGGCAAGACGCCATCTGCGGTATCCCTCGTTGGTGATCATCGCCACCATCCGAGAGTTAACAGAGGACATTCATCACATCTGGTTGACTACTACGGACATCCTTATCCGATAGTTCATACACAATCTATAGTACCTCTGGCTGACCATCGTCAAATTCAATATCGGAGAGTTCGCACAGAAAATTCGGCACATCTAGTTGAGGAATATGGACGTATGCATCCAAAAGTTCAGACCGAACATTCAGAGGAACATTCAGAGGGTCAATTTCTGAAACGTCACACTGAACACACAGCACACATGGTCGATCACTATGAATATCGCCATGGAAGAATCCACCATGGAAACCTGGGCCACATGAGTGATCACCGTGGACACGAATATCCGAAACTACACACCGAACACTCAGGACACTTGTTTGCTCACAACGGGCACTTTCACCATGCCGGTGATGACGCGAAGCCGTACGAGGTGATGGCGACCCTATTCCAAATGAGACGCCACAAACACAGAGAAAACCATGGCCATCCGTGTCATCATAAATATTGCGAACACGAGGAGTGTAATCTGCCAGCCGATGTGAGTACAAAGAGTAGAGTTGATCTGTAACCTCGCTAAAAATCTGCCATGTCATGCGTTTACGTCAGACAGAACCTAAAGACCGCTCGATGTTGCAGAGAATGTTTCCCTCAAACAAACTCCGCTGTGCGATATAAGATTCTAAATATTTTATGCTGTGTCCAATAACTCTTGCATAATATTGCTACCAATATGAATTTGCGACTGATATATTGCGGGAAGTAGAATTCGTAATTGATTCAAACCGACTCCTCGTCGTCCTACCGTGATAGTTACCAGCTAAGAATATAGTTATTAACACCAGACAAATAAGAAATTCACTAGTCAATATTTTTTAAGTTTCCTAAACCTCTACATCATGAGATGAAATTCCATTGTTTATTGTATGTGTATGACGTTTAAGTGTTCAAAAAGACTTCAACATGATCACATCATTAAACCAGGTAGTAGCCTTTCGACCATATACTTATATTACTTTCATCACGGCTAATCTACCGCTTGTTGTATGTGTGTGTTTGTGTGCGTGTGTGTTTGTGTGCGTGTGTACGAAATTTGTAATACCAGCAACACCCGTGTTTGTGGGATGTTTCACCAGGAAATAGCCTCGCAGCTCTTTGTTAGAGCCGTGACAGGTGCATAGGCTAATCAGGCCACTCACTAACAATTACTACTTAGGGAAGAAAAAATAGCTACTTGGCTTACTTGGACGAGTAATGTCCTTTCAGTGATTAAGTACCAGTTTTACTAAAATCCTCAAAAGACAAACCACCTACTCTTTCATACTGACTAGGTATGCCATAGTTAAAAGAGTCAGTCAGTCAGTCAGTTATTCAGTGGTAAAGGTTTTATATATAATAGGTATGGGAATTTAAAGGGATAATCTACCTTCATTTCAGATTTTCAGGACTAATACAGCTATGCTTACACATATCACAAATGATGTCAAAATGTGTAAACGATCACCCATACATTAAATAATCTAATTGATAGTGCTGACTAATCGACTTTTAATGGCCAGTGGGCGTCGCCATTTTGAAGCTAGACGGAGACTGGAAGCTCCTGAATGCTGACGTCACATGAAACCCAGCAGTTTGATCGGAAGTCTGTAGAGCCCGTATAAAAGCATGTAAACAAGCGTGAGTAAATAATTATTCCAGAACAAAACGCAATTATCTTGTTAAAATTACGTCACGAATGACATACAATCATATCATTTTGAGCCACAAGAACCTTAGAAGAGGAAGATGATTAAAAATGGCTCAGATATCAATGCTCAAGAGCAACTATAGTCCGCGTCAGTCTGGAGCGGGCTCATACGATGCCAGAGCATTTGAATTTTCTTCTCCCCGGCTTCGAATCTGGCCTCCGGTGGAGCTGTAATGATGGCCCTCCAGTAATTTGGATTATTTCCCAATATCTATGACATCAGGTATATTTCGTGATTATTATTGTTGAATGTTTGGTTACTGCTCTAAGCATTACATATTTAAGAAACCTTTTTCTGATGGTGAACTGCCCCTTTAAATTCCTACAAAGCTCCGATTCCCAAATCACAACCTTCGGTAATCACCGTCTACTCAGGTTACTTTATTCGACGAAAACAATTGCAACGAAGCACCTGTTGTTAAATCGAGCAAGTTAACTGCAATCGGAAAGTGCTGTGTGTTACCATGGAGACGGTCGTTGTAATATGAAAGGGGTGTAGTAAGATTGCACCCTGGTAAATCGACGACACTTGTCTGTTATTTGGAACTGTGTGAACGCTTTAAATGTTAGGTGTGTCAAACCAAATGGAACCTCTGAGTCCTAAGTGGTACCGTCACGGGAACGTATCCCCAGCCAAAGTTGCCGTTTTAGTGGAATGTTCCATATGATAATAGGTAAGTCCCAGGCAATTTGACCTGTGTAATATCACCACCGTAGCTAACCTCACACTCACTCATTAGGAAAACTAATAGATCTTGATTTGGCAATGCCGCTATATACACGGGTCAGCCAAAAGGCCCTGGCTCACAAATGACACCGTTCGAGACAAAAGACAGCATTTCCAGTCTTAGTCCGGAAACGTATTTATCACATTGTCTGCTATTCAAAATGTGAAATGAATAGCACCTCTAATGACGCAAACTGTGCCTAGAATGTACAGCCCCATGTCGACAATTACTTTACTACGCAGGAAACTGGTGGCATATGGTGTGTCTCGATGCACACAGGCGGGCTAACTACATGAACACGATATACGAATTATGCTATTTGCGAGAGGGTCAAACACCTCATAAGCATATAAATCTAATAAATATACATTGGCGCCTACCTGTCACCAACACATCGATAGTATTAACTTTTACAAGCCGCTGATGGCCACTCCCCCCTCCCTTATTATCCATTAAGAAGAATCTCAGTTCCTGGGCCATATATGCCAACTGAGACCACTGTCAAAGTTTTAAAAGAAAACAACTGTTCTCACTCACTCACTCACTCACTCACTCACTCACTCACTCACTCACTCACCACCCGTACACGCACCCATCCATCCATCCATCCAACCAACACCCACCCGCCCAACCCACCCAACTACTCACTCACTCACTCACTATACCATGCCTACCCAAAACCCACCAATGCACCCATCCAAATACCTACCCACCCGTATCAGGCTATGTTCAGCTAATATAATGACATTGGTATTGACCGTGGGAGTGAGAATTATTGAAGTAAATAATTCATGGCTGACTCCGATATATCATTGCTGATGATGTTTACTCATCACTGGGAGGTGTTTCGTGGCTTAGTAGAAAGATCTAATAACGCCTAGTAAATATAGGTTGGGGTTATCCCATCGAATGTATCTCTCCCTCCACACGCACACACACACACACACCTGACTCAGGAATAGAAACACTGCATCGCATCTCGAGCGGTGGCATTGGACACAGCTCGCGCGGTTGGTGTGTTTTATATAACAACTTTACTTACATATAACATTCACCTTGGTTGTATGTGGGAATATAATTATATTTCCTAGGTCCAGTTATGTCCTGTTTGTACTATGACATTCAAGATTAGTTCAAACAATACGGAAGCTATGACGCGCTATTACGGTCTGCATCAGCGCAGATGTCAGTCTTTTAATAGCAATTAAGCAAAACAGTTTTAATAGTAGTCGCTTCGTGACGCCTGCCCGTTGTAAAAACTGATATTTGAAGACAGTGACAGTTGGGTTATATAGTTTATCTAGTATTGCTTTGAAGAAAGATACAGCAATTGAAGGATAACTACAAATAGGGCTGCTTAGATAATTAAGCTAAACATTCTCACTACTGCCGTGATCTGACTTGGATGTTTACTCCCAAACTCCACGGCTGTAGGTGATTCGCTTTTTATTTTGCTTGGTAGCTTAGGAACTGCTGAGATATTATACATGTCTCAGCAAGAAAAGTCGCCACTCTGGATTCAGTACCCTGAAGAAACGTCCAGAGTTCGAATTCTCTCTCCCTCTCCCCCCCCCTCTCTCTCTCTCTCTCTCTCTATATAAAATATATATATATATATATATATATACATTTACATTCGGACGTGTATTGATACATGGTTCATATAGGTAGGATTTATTCAGTTATTCGAATCCAGAATAAAGCTGAGGTCAGCATCTGAGGTTTCGAAATGTTTTATATACAGGTTTCTTTTGGACCACAGAAAATTACTGTGGAAGGTAAACTGTGGTGTCAAAATAGTTTATGATATGTATGTAGCAATCCAGCATTGAACCACACGCACGTGTTGTTTGTTGCGAGCTGTGGTATCAAATGGTATGTTTTTTACGTGTTTCCGCCTTTTGTATGAGTAGACCAGACACATGCTTAGGTATACACACACATCTATCAATATGTGGAGGTATGGAACATTTTATTTTTAGATTAATGTATGTATAGTTGTATTTGTATTTAGATTTATGGAGGTGTAGGTCTCGAAGGATGTTTACATATGTTGATGCTCTGTGCCTGTTGCTTCTTTATATGTAAAATACGCACACGCACACCCACGCAAGCACAAATAAACACTAACACACACACACAATCTTTCCATACATACACACACACACACACCAGACAGTCACACATATATGTATCAAGGATGGCACAGACACACCGCATAATATATATATATATATATATATATATAATCACATCTACATTTTCATCTATGAATCAGTTTGTTCAAGGCGTCTTAGATGCCATTCGTTTGTATTTCATGAATTCAGCTGATAGAATTGCGCCTCTTATTTCTGAGCATATGTCAACATTTTGACGTGCCACATTTAAAGGCCTAGGAGTGCGTTTGTTTGCTCAAATCGTTCACGATAGAAAGGTTCATGGTCAATGGCGGGAATAGTCTGGTGACAGGACTTCTCAAAGGATCCAATTTATGCTAAACCCGTCGCATTAGTAAAAACCTGTTCCACATAATTAAACGAAGATCGTTAGCCAAACTAGCCATTTGCCATTCAAATAGAATACCTTGAAAACGATGAGTGTTTTTGATGTATAGAACCATGCCCTTCTCATATAAATATATATATATATATATATATATATATATATATATATATATATATATATATATATATATATATATACTTATGCGATTAAAATCAAGAGACCCGACCCAGGTTAATCTGGACTACCATGAACTAGTATGACCATCAGAACTAACTGTACACGCGATGTGAGCTGTTCATGTCTGTCCCGAACCGATTTCGGCTCCCGAAACCCGGAAACGACTTATCGGTTAGTTTAGCAGGCGGCTGGCGTAGAATGTCTCTCTAATCGATTCCGATATGGATCGACGTCATCGACTTTTTGCCGTCGGACCATTCATCCGACGCCCCTATCTTCCGTCGTACGAGTGGTAATGATACGGAGGAGATAAATCATCTTGGAGTAGCCGGCTCTCTCAGAAGCTGGTAGTCGCGTCATGTCTTCTGATGACGGCCATCGGCATGAAGATATACGATGAGGACGGAAAGGTCGTCCGGAACCACGGACGATGTCCGACGGCTGCCGTACGAGCGTGGACTCTGTTCGGGAGACAACTGACTTATGAGTCCATCGTGTTTGCGGATGATAAAAGCCAGAATTCGGCCGGCGAGTACAGCCTCGCCAGACCGACGTGGACCGGTGAAAACCGCCCGGGAAGGAAACGGCCAGGCGGTGTCGGGATCCGGAGAGATCACGAACTGAAAGGAAGATGGGAAACGCCATGCGCGTTTGATGGACGAAAGATGAACCGGTCGGAAAATCGCTACTGGTCCGGACGACGACGAGAGGCCGGCTTTATTTACGATCGGACACCTCGGAAGAGAGTCGCGACATTACTTCCGGTACGAAGGTTAACAGCGATACAACAACGCGATAACGATGCCGTTCCTAGCAACAGAACGGAGATCCACTCGGAGACGGATGACTTTTCCGATAGCAAAATCGGAAAAGCTCTCCTCGACGACCGCAGTATGCAGCACGGCCGAACGGAAGTTGCCAGTGTCACGTTCGGAATCCAGACCGCCATGTGTTCGTCGGACACGAATTGGGTCGCCAATCGAAAATCTTCCTCATTACCACCCGCGGATAAACTAATGGAGCAGAACGACTGTATCCCGAAATGCCCACCGATTCTATCCGACCGGATAAAGAGTGCGTCGGATATGACGTCATGCGCGGAACGTCATGTTCGGAACAAAAACGAATCGGAGGCGTTTAGAATTCACGTCACGGGCCGAACGGAAGCCATTCAGTGCTACTGTTCTACGTCACTGCAGGGCGTACTGCGGCGCCGCGCGCTGAGTGCACTCAGCGATCCGGAAGGCGAAGGTTTCGTTCGGGATCTCGCGACAGATTGGGAACGGCATACAAAAGCTGGATCCGACGGCGATATCGCTACGGCTGATGAATGTCATCAAAGTGATGGAGAATCGATAATCGGTCACGTGTCAGATGACGCGATGGTTACGCATGTCACAACTGATCCAGTCAGTCTTCATCGTAATTTGCCAATTACTCAAAGGAAAGCTTCCATTTCGGTGAGAACAAATATCGATTTGATTATTAGAAATTATACTGTTGGAAATGATTTAGTAAAAGGTGATCCTGGCAACAGTTGATATAGTAATGTTTATATTAGTAATATTAACAATATTCGTATTGGTACTATTAGTATAAGTATTGATGGTATAGTGGTGCTGATGGTGGTGATGGCATTGGTAGTTTTGGTGCTGGTCGGTAGAGTCGGGATGGTGGTGGTAGTGTTGGCGATGATGGTGGTGTTGAGAGTAGTGATAGTAATGGTAGTGATGATGAGGGTAGTGGTGGTGCTGGTGGTGATGATATGGGTGCAGGTGGTGATGATGGTAGTGATGTGGGTGATGGTGGTGGTAATAGTAGTCAGTGTAGTGGTGATGATGGTTGTGATGGTTGTGGTGATGGTAGCGGTGGTGATAGTGGTACAGTAGATAGTGATGATGGTAGACGTGGTAGAGATTGTATTGGTGGTTGTTTTTGTGGTGATGGTGGTACCAGAAGTGATTGTAGTAATAGTAGTAGAAGTAGTAGTAGTAGTATAAATAGTAGTAGTAATAGAAGTAGTAGCAGCAGCAGCAGTGTGTTTGGTACGTGCTTGCGCGTGTGTATATTATCAGTGTCTTAAAATGCACTGGAACAAAAGCTCAAAACGAGAGAGAGAGAGAGAGAGAGAGAGAGAGAGAGAGATTACAATATATTTCATCAAAATGTCCTTTTGTAGATTTGGCCGTGCCATCAAAACAGCATAACGGTAGCACAGTATGCTGACATATTTCTAACTTCGCTAATTAATATCGATTCAAACCATAACCGTACTTTTCTTCCTAAAGCAAGAACGACAATTAAGACACACCCAAGAGAGCTATTTACTTCGTTATCGCCCACTTGTTGTCACTGTGTACTCAGATGTTAACGTAGGTTGATTGGTTTAAGGGAACGCCCAAGTGGATGTCAGCCAGTTAATGTAAACAAAAGTACAAGTGTCTCAATATTGTCTATTACGATGGGGTTAATAGTGCATTCAATTATAGGAGATGCAATAGGTTGAGACGACCATTAATACGATAATGCGAAGATATCCAATATATTTCTGGTACACTTCAAGGTACACGCCATTCCAAGATACCGATCCCGAAACACGTTTGTATCTCGATAATGACGTCAATGTCTAGAATACTTCCGGATGTGCATATTGGCTGTTGCGTAATTGAAAGGTCTCTCGATTAATTAGCACAGCTAGCAATTAATAACACATAGCCACGTTATGATACGTAGCTACCGAGTTCCCATGGCGCAGTGCTGAGAATACTGTGCTGCAAATCGTCAGATTGTGGGTTCGAATCCGGCCATTGCGTGTGTTTGTGGGATTTGGTTCCTTATGCAGCTACGCCTTGGCCATACGTCCCGGGTCTGATAAACACGGAGGCTGAGCAACTCTACTCAGAAATATAAATGCAATTATAATAATTCACTCTAGAAGTTAGTTCAGCTTTATAATTGACTTAAATAGCGGGACAGGGCACTTCCATGGCACTATTGGTGGGGTGCTGCGCAACAAAACGTAAGGCCTGTTTGAGAATCCAAAAGTGATCTGTGTTTGAGCAGTACCGGGGCTAAAAAAACACTCACTCACTCCTTCGCTCATTTAACCGCTAAACTACCCACCTACTCACTCACTTATTCCCCGATCTAATAACTCACGAATCACCTAACCACCCAACCACCTGGCCACTCGCTAATACACTGGATCAGTTATTCTCTCATTCGCTCAATCACTCACCCCATACAATATAACGCCAAGCATTGATTAGTTTGCGTTAATCAGCTAACAAAACAATTCCAGGTAGATAATCTACTTGGTTCTTGTTAGTTGAGTATCGTCCCTCCATCTTACACTCCTAAAAGACGAAGATTTATATCCCCTTTATTTCCTTTACGGCTTGTTTTAGTACGACGGCTTCCACTTGCACCAAATACCCCCATTTTTCTCTTGGAGACTGGGATAATAAACTGGGCAGCGTCGAAAGAAATATAAGAATATAAATGTTTCAAATCCAACATCGCAATACTGGGAACTATAAACAAAATCGGAATTCCCCATTCAAACGGCATAACGTCCTCTAGTGTTGTTATAGGTTGTGTCTGGATCCGTCATGATAAAAGCAATGGCGTTTTTATCCCTTTACAACGCCCACAGTGTTTATATCCTCGCAAAACAGAATTTCAGAGTAATCAGTTTATCGGCAATGTTATAACTATCTGGAAATTACTGCAAAAGGGTAATGTCGATTAATATACCTGTAAATATAAATATGCAGCCGACAGAGCAGTACCCGTTTTATATTTACTCATCAAATAGTCATATAGAGAATTCTGGAAGTTCCTCCTGTTGCTAAGTGTTTATTTACCTATGCGTGGTGCTTATTACTTCGGCTACGTTACTGACGCACTGTGACAAAATCCGAACAAAACTGACTGTAAAGAAATACTGTATATACCGATATATTAAAAAGGGAAACACTAGTAATATCTTGTTCGGCAAATGTCGTCCTTTTTCGTGGTGCTGTATCACATAAACATTAATCGACGAAAAATCCCATTCATTTCCATGGTTTGGTAGTAAACTTAAACCCCGAAACGTAGATTTTGGAAAAGAAAGCCCTCTATATTACTATAAAACTTAATGCAGGTAGGTCTTACGGTTCTGTACATCGGTACTCAATGTTTATCGGGGGAGGGGTGAGCTTAAATTAGACATGGGTTCAATTCAATTTTATCAATTCCAATTGTGAATCAAATTCCACACAATTCCATTTTACCAATTCCATACATACATTTGTTAATTCAAGAATTGAATTGGCCCCCATGTCTGACGTACATATTACGGGATGTAAGTGTGATAGGCACATCGCCATTATGGTTAACAGTGTAGGTGTAATTACTAAGTGTAAACAAGTAGTACGTAGAAGTTCCAATAACAATTCCACGCCATTGGATACTAATACTCACGGTGAAGGTTTGTGCCTCGAACACTTCATATTTCTCCGTCACAGACCTCTTAGTGACTTCATCCACTGCTGGCTTCCACCGTCGAGCCTTGTTCATCTTCCCTCTTAACTTCGAATTAAAAGTCCAACTTATGGCCACGTTGAAGGACTAAAGCGATTAAGTCACTTCCAATTCACGCACCATCCCTACCCGCTCCTGCATCTCTCCCCCAGCCTGGATCGAAATATCCGGCAAGTCATCAATACGGACCGGAACACGAAGGAGGCCGCAATGTGACATTAACGATAATATAATAGGTGACAAATAGCTCGTCAGCACTTCGTTGTCTCGTCTAAATGGATGGTCACGTCTTTATTGTTCTTGTTGGGAACAATAATTGTTGTTAATCAGAGCGGTGTGACAACGATCTACACCTACCTCTACAAACGCTAATCTAGTTCAGACAATGCATTACGGAGGAAATTTATCATGGCTGGTTATGGCACGTAGACCATCTTGTTATGCAACGACAATGGCAGTATTGGGCGTTAGCCGATATCAGATCGGACGAATCTATAATCGGAAGAAACTTGATGCTTTCTACGCATCTAGAGATGTGACAGGTCGAAGTCTTCAGAGTATGAAGACCTCAGTAGTATGGCCTAGTAAATGCCAGATTACAATTTATCTTGTTTTATATATATATATATATATATATATATATATATATATATATATATACTATAGCCTCGCTATCCATCACACTCGAACAGCCACCAACCGCACACATTGCCCACCTTTGATATGGACCCGATTTACTGCTATGATAATGTCCCCATTATCCGCCTTCCATTATTCAGTCGCCGCCAATGCTTATGCAATACGAACACCATCTTTGAACATATAAATGTACCAACGTTTCAATGTCAGTGGTGGACAGTGTGCGTCCATTGGCCAATATCCTGTGTGATATAGTGAAAATTGTTTCGCTGATTGGCTGGAATATGTATGCGTGAATTTATTGACAAGCTGCCAATGTCATTAGGTGGCGATCAGGACGGCTCTGATCTTGAGATCGATTAAATAAAGTTATCATTTAGGTGTTCAATGATATGACAGATGACGCAATCTTATCCCAGGTTACAGATCAGCCAGACACAATCACTACCGATACTGACAATGAGGATATTCCGGAGTGAATGCCTACCAAAAGCGAGGTGGACTGTGCATTGCCTTACTACTTCATACTACAGATGGATCTTAAAGGACGACTGAAGAAACCTTGGCACATTTTAATGCTTTAAAATGTTCAATTTTTAAATGTCAAATTATTAAGTCCAAACGGCTTACCATGAAATCATGTTTTGCACGATGAAATGTCTTATACATGTATAAAAATCATGCTGCGGTTAAATAAATGAATTGTTATAACTATCCATGGTCGCTTATTATCCCGACAACACGCTACATATAGGCAAACCCCCGAAAATGCCTCCCCAGCCATAATGCAATTTTAAGCCATGTCTCCAATTTGGCATAAAGGTGAGGTTAGACTATATATATATAGTCTAAATAATATATAGTCTATATAAACACGCACACACCTGTACACCTGCACACACACACACACACACACACACACACACACACACACACACACACACACACACACACACACCAACGTCCCTGCATTCAAGAAAAGTTGATCTAGAGCTGTAATAATCCATGTACTATTTGCGTCTTTGGAGGCACGCCGTTTAGATGTCTGGCCTGGTTATCCAGCATTTAAATGACTGTAGCAGGCACAGTACGCTCTTAAAGCATTATAAGTACTCCTGACTCAGGAATAGAAACACTGCATCGCATCTCGAGCGGTGGCATTGGACACAGTTCGCGCGGTTGGTGTGTTTTAATAACAAGTTTACTTGTATATATAATTCACCTTGGTTGTATGTGGGAATAGATTTATCTTTCCTAGGTCCAGTTATGTCCAGTTTGTACTATGACATTCAAGATTAGCTCTAATCTGCTTGTCATAAATAACATTTAAGAACTACAATAGTTAGAATAGCATAAATTAGGTCAGGTTTGAAAATGATAACATAGTTCAAACAGTACGGAAGCTATGACGCACTATTACGGTCTGCTTCAGCGCAGATGTCAGTCTTTTAATAGTAATTAAGATAAACAGTTTTAATAGTAATCGCTTCATGACGCCTGCCCGTTGTAAAAACTGATCTTTGAAGACAGTGACAATTGGGTTATATGGTTTATATAGTATTGCTTTGAAGAAAGATACAGCAATTGAAAAATAGCTATAAATAGGGCTGCTTAGATACTTAAGCTAATAGTGAGCTCCGGTGGCCTAGCGGTTAAGCACCCGGCACTTGGTGCCAACGGTCGCAGGTTCGAACTCCGTAAGAGGTCGAAACTTTTCCAGGGATTAATTTCTCGGCTCACTACATCGTGGGTGGCTGACCACGTTAAATGGCGCTGCCGTCTCCACTGAATTATTTAAAATAAAGGGGGACGTTAAAAACCCCCCTGAGGACGTAAAACACTCTGGCAGTGACCACCCTCAGGGTATTTCGGCTCCATCTTTCCGTACTGCTCCCCTGTGAGTGGTGGGGGAGGAGATTTCTCAACCACTCCAACATAGAGGCTGTGCTGATTAAGCGACAGCCTGGGGATTCTCCCCGAACAACAAAACCAAAACCATTAAGCTAAACATTCTCACTACTGCCGTGATCTGACTTGGGTGTTTTACACCCAAACTCCACGGCTGTAGGTGATTCGTATTTTGATTTTGCTTGGCGGCTTAGGGACTGGTGAGACATTACACATGTCTCAGCAAGAAAAGTCGCCACTCTGGATTCAGTCCCCTGAAGAAACGTCCAGAGTTTGAATTCACGGTTCGAGATTCTCTGTGCCTGTGCCTTATTATACACAGCTAAAACACACACACACACACACACACACACACTCTACGTCTCTCTCCCTCTCTCTTTCTCTCTCTCTCTCTCTCTCTCTCTCTCTCTCTCTCTCTCTCTCTCTCTCTCTCTCTATATATATATATATATATATATGATTGTATTTCATGATATATTTTGGATAATTTCTCTTAAATACGATGTTACGATTTTGATATTTAGGCATGTATTCTAGTACTCGTCGTAGACGCATATTTAATCTTTATAAAGAGCAATCCGATGTCGAAATACTACCGAATGACATAACACCTGCAACATAACATCTGATGTAATCCAATCTAATAAAAGTAATCACCAATTTAGTAGATAGATACCTTTTTAGCGTATTTGATATTAACGCGTATGAAAAATGGCCAAGCAGCGGAAATTCTGATGTTTAATAACAGGTCCACTCTCCGGTTCATCTGATCCATTTTAACAACATTACACTGTTAATTTTTACTAATTCTTACGAATTATAATTATTTTTCTGCAGCCGCTGTTGCGGTTTCGGCGAGCAGTTCGAACCATCCTTACCTTGCTAAAGGCCACAACTTCCAACAGGTAATCGCATCATAACGCTCAGTACAATGGTGTTTTATTTCCGTCACGAATTGTGTACTGATTAAGTAGAACTGTTCTATTTAAAGACAATAGTCACCGTAGATTATGGAATGGGGGGGGGGGGATTTGATCGGTTAACGTCGCGCTATAGCAGAATACTCCTTATATCGGAATTGTCGTTAACTGGAGTCTTTACTTCATTTTTTGTTCGTTTTAGTCGTTAATGCTGTTACCGTATACTAATACTGCCATATGCTGTTATGTGTCTGCAGCCGAGGACAGCAGCTCGGAGAGTCTAAAGTTTTGTCGTTTGCCCAATATCGAGACGAAATCCTCAACAACAAACGGAGTAACTACGGCGGAGATCTGACCTTCGACCCGCTGATGTACCGAGCACACAAAGAGGTAAGAAAAGGGAAGAAGCTCGAATATCTTTGGCTTTGTTGTTCGGGGGGAGTCCCGAGGCTGTCGCTTATTGGGCACAGCCTCTATGTTGGAGTGGTTCAGAAACTTCTCCCCCACCACCACTCACAGGGGAGCAGTACGGAAAGATGGAGCCGAAATACCCTGAGGGTGGTCACTGCCAGAGTGTCTTACGTCCTCAGGGTTTTTAACGTCTCCTTTATTTTAAATAATTCAGCGGAGACGGTAGCGCCATTTAACGTGGTCAGCCACCCCGATGTTGTGAGCGAGAAATTAATCCCTGGAAAGGTTTCGACCTCTTACGGGGTTCGAGCCTGTGACCGTTGGCACCAAGTGCCGGGTGCTTAACCGCTAGGACACCGGAGCTCACGCTCGAATAGCACATGACGTCCGATATTCAAGAGACAGCTAATAACTATAGCCAAATATAGAAGTAGCCCTGGGCGAGAGTTTAGTGCGCACGGTGGGCTAACTGGGTCGAACGATCTCCAAAGGTAATGAGGCGAAGCGAAAGATGGAACACCTTTTAGACATAGTCCGGAAGTGGTTTGAATCTATATAGAGGTCTGTCACCGATGACGCTAGTAATTAGGACACAGAGATACACCAAATTTGGCCCACTATGTCCTTCTGTATGTCGTTTCATTCTGGTCATCCATTACTTGAATCGCAGTAAGTTTATTACTTCGAGATATTGGTGGTTCAGTGGTTTAAAATGGCGTATCGGAAACCGGATATTCCTGGGTTCGTATTCAATAATCGTCTACTGATCTTTCACATGCCGGCTTTAGAGAAGGGTTAATGGCAATCAGTAATTGTAATCGATTATAATCGATTACATGATCTCTGGTAGTAGTAATCGTTATTTCTAGATGCAATGTAATGGGAATTGAGTACACTAAAACTTCAGTGTGTTCAGAACTGCTTAGCCAGGGTTGGCACACGGTCTCCTCGGTTTTCCGTTTAGTCCCACTTCTGAAAAACTCTTCACTGGCTTCCTGTTCAATCTCACATCATTTTCAAACGCTGCACTATTGCCTATCAAACTCTTTCTTCTGGAAAACGTTCATGTCTATTTTCCATGCTATCTTTTGCACCCAAGCCCAGATAACTCCAGTCATTTGGTTTTCACTTGTTGTCTGTTCCCAGGGTAACAACTCATGCTGGGACTTGTTCTTTTTCAGTTGCTGTCCCTACTCTTTGGAATTCACTCTCTGAACATGTTAAGTCATCGAATAACAAGATTCTTTCCGTCACCATTTGAAAACTCATATTTTCAGACTTGCTTATTGTTCCTAAGTGTACTTTCCATCTGATCATTGTTGATGAACTTTCCATTGTACCCGTATCTGCACTACGTATGCCACGGAGCTCGATTCATTTCGAGAATATTGGCACAATAGAAGTTTTGTAATTATTAGTATTAATTATTAAGTAATCGTAGTTGAAAATTACGTTCATGATTGCGCAGGGTGTTTGATTATTTCCCATATCATCATTGTTTGGATATTTTCATCTTACTCTAAGAGATGTAAAGCTTCTTATAAAAACTATAGATAAGGCTAATTCCATACATTTTGTATTTTCAGTACATAGAGACTGTGGCATCATCAAACGCCAATGGCGTTATAATACGTATATATTTTATGTCCTTTTGGTAGGGAACAGATGCATACTGATGTATCATCTCTTTGTGTTGTATAATTAATCAGCCGCAGGGCAGTAAGCTCGGTACGATCCGTGTATCCCCAAACTTATAACGACATTTCTACATATTATATATAGGGAAACATTTAAGTTATACATATGTAACCTACAAGAGAGATGTGACAGAATTACTAATCCTCTAGGAGTTGAGAAGGGGGTGAATTATCTGTGGAAATCAAATGTTAACCCCCCCCCCTCTCTGCCAACACCCGTAAACACGCACTCGGACAGGTTATATTCCAGATGCACTAGGCTTCCTTTTACGTTTCAAATCACTATACAAGATCCTGTTTCACAGAGTCAAAGTTTTTAGTGGAACAGCACCACTGTTTCTAAGCGACCTGCTCCAAATGTATGTATCAGTGAGATTGCTGTGATCTAAGTCTTATTTGTTTTTTGACGATGATAGAAAGAACAATGGATGGAAATAAGTCATTTAACCTTTATTTTAAAACTTGTAGCAAGTAAAGAAATATGTTCACGGTTCTTAAAAGCCACTTATTTAAATTTGCTTATTTGTAATATTTTAAATCAGCACATTTATGTAAAAAATGTCTGTATTAAGTAAGTCAGAATTATTATTATTATTATTATTATTATTATTATTATTATTATTATTATAATAGAGATCTCAGTAAAAGTCAGTGTTTTTAAATCCTTTGAAAAGGGAATTGGCTATCAAAGAATAGCTTTTATGTGTCAATTAACCTATTTGTTACATATACTTATGTAACTATGGTAACGTCGTACGTATCTACGTCACATAACCAGTCCTCATGGGTTCATTCAGTGGTAATTGCAGCTAGACAAATGGTTTGGCTAATTAACACGGCATAGCTTGACATAATGTGTTGTATGTTTATAGACAATGGGTAAATATTGTGATGACCTGGGGGTCTCATTTAAAAAGAAATCAAAGGTGGAAACAAAGGGATTGAAGTCACAACAAATATATTGGATTGACTTTGCTGATTAGGTGACATGAGGGATTAAGTTGGGTTCATCTGAAGTTAGTGTGGCGCTGATACATTTTAGGAGAATGTGCCTTAGATCATCTGATTTCCATTAAATATAATTCTCAATTTGATAAATTTTCCATTTAAAAAATCTAATTGTGATATCATTACAAAATATGTGAGTGCGTGACAATGACGTGTCACATTCATATTAGGATGATATATATATTGTGATCACGATTGTAATCATGATTACTTTATAGCATAATCCTAATCGTAATGGATTAAAATCATTATTGATGTATTTGTAACCATAACTGTTAAAGTGTTAAGTAATCGTACTTTGATCTTGTAATTCGCCCAACTCTGGCTCACAGGTTAACTCAGGATAACTGATTAATTGATATGGTTTGTTGAAAAGGTGCTAAATTATTGTATGTTGATAGATTAGTGGAATATTATGGATTATTGCATGGCTAGGATCGCAGAAATGGCGACTGTAAACGGCATACATCAAGGGAGGGGGGTTCGATGATTACAAAATATGTCGCAGTCCACTTAATACTAAGTGCAAAGGAACATAGCCCTTATCCTGGAAACAGTCCTGTAAAGCGTCTCTGAGTGGGCTTCAGGAGTATTGAATGAATGAGAGATTAAGTGAGTGAGGGATTGAGCGAGAGTCTGAGCGAGTGAGTGATCGAGCGAGTGAGAGGTTTGTTTACTCGCGCTGCTGGTCGCATCCATAGAATATGGCTGTAGGGCAACTCCAGCTATCAGGCGAATTCGAACCCTGACCTAGAAAATTGCGGAGCAATGCTCCCTATTTACCGGATTGAAACAATATCTGGTCTTGGCACCAAAATGACGCTCCTTAAATATCGTATAAAGGTTAAGAAAATTGTTAGATTTAGCTACGTCTCCGCACAAAGAATTCCCTTAGTGTCTTCAATCTTTTCTCTCTCTTCTTATGGCTCTCAGCAATATAAAGATGATGACGATGGTGACGAAGATGATGACGTCGATGACGATGATGATGATGAATGATAATAATAATAATACTAATAATAATACTAATAATAATACTAATAATAATAATAATACAAAAGTGCGGACGTTATGATTTATCTTCCAGACGCAGATCAGTAACGAGGCTAAGACGATTCTATCTCTGGATCCTTCAGACAGGACAGAGGATCAGTTCCATATAGCGCTGTTAGCTCTTAATGCCGCTGTGGACGCTTTCTCAGAATTTCCTATTACGATGCAGCGCTCGTTGGTCAGAGTAGGCTGGTATGAACAGTAAGTATACCATACGACATGATATCTGATATGATATGATATAATATTTTATGATATAATACGATATGATATGATACGATATGATACGATACTATGGGATACGATCTGACACAATACGATAAATGTCATAACATGTCATATCTTGACGTGGCGTGACGTCTGGCGGCTTGGCATGACAGGTCAGGACGGTGCAGTGCAGTACCGTACAGAGCAGGACATGACATGGCAGGTTAGAACAAGACAGGAGAGGGCTTCGGCCAGAACACACACACGACACGACACGACGTGACGCAACATAATCCAGGACAATGTACTGCAATCTTATTTATAATAGAATCTCAACTATAATATCCTTTTAACATTTTCCGACCTTTCTGCTCGAAGTATTGTTTCGATGATCTCTACTAATAAACCAGCATTTCTACCTATCCAATCCTCCGTCTATCAGGGGTGGTAAATCAGCTATAACCAATCGCCTACCTTACATGTATCGTTTAACATATTGCCGTATACTATTTTTACTCGATTGCCGCACAGATCTTTCGAACTCATCAAAACAGAGGTTTAATGTGGCATTTCCTGAGCCTTTTCTCCACTTCGCTACGAAACAGTAAACCCCCCGATCATTGTCACACGATTTGCAGTGAACTAATACTATCACATTGACTATATTTACTGGAGATTGACAAGCGAGTTTCTGTGAAAAGAGGTCCCACGAGTTATAGTTTATTGCTAACGGTATAATATGTTAAAAAAATAAACGCTATAGCTGAATATTCCATTACGAAACACATATCGTATTTGTTTGAGAGAATACAAACAGAGCAAAGCAACACAAAACTACAGTCTAATTAAATGCGACGCAACATAGTACAACACATTCTATATAAACAATACCATACCATACCATACCATACCATACCATACCATACCATACCATACCATACAATAGTAAAATATAGTCAATATAAACGATACAATACAGTGTAATCCAAAAACAGAACACAGCATCGTACAGCCAATACAATTGAGTGTTATATATTTAACCTGATTGGAAGCTGGTGAACGTTCAATTAATATTACCTAGTCAATGTAAGCTATTAGCAGAAGCGTGTGTAGTAAGCGATATATGAACAATAAACGGTCACGGGCTAATGATGTATATATATATATATATATATATATATATATATATATTATGGTATGTGAGTATAAATAAAATAGGCATTTGTGTACAGGAGACATGGGATCAATTAGGGTCAACAAGTGAAATACATCGGACATACTAAGGAGAACCCCTCATACGTAGATACAATTGATTACTCAGGCTTTATGAACACTGTCAATAAACCTGGTTCCATTCATAGACTTCAAAATGTTTTGTAGGACACAAGCGACGCACGAAAAAAGCAATAAACGTTTGGAAGGTACTCGGTTATATACTACCAAACGATAGATTTGTTCTAATGTCCCGGATGGTTGGCTATCAAGGGGTGTTCCTTGAGAGAAGTAGGTCATATTGTTGATATAAACATATGCGAAGATACACCCGTCTTTTGAAAAGAAATGGAAACACGGTTGTGCGCTTTTAGGTACTTCGGCTCTCGAACGGTACTTCAATCTTTCATCCCACTACAGCTGACAACATAACCCTGGTACGGTAGGCACTAGACTGCAGTACATAGCCCCATATCCATGTTGCGGGTCTCCTGAAGAACTCTACTCACTTTAAAAAGTATGATTAATTAATCATTAAAATATAATATAATATATATATATATATATATATATATATATATATATATATATAATAGTAGTAACAATGCCCCAGGAAAATAATGGACGCCTCCTAGTCCTACTATTTTCTCAGCTTGCTCTCATTATAGGCGACTTATGATAACCTCGACGGTTACGATAAACATATATGTCACAAGTCTGATCAATATAAATCGAGTCAGTTATCTCCAGAAAATAATATTCTTAGCCGAGAGAAGAATGTCCTATTGACACCAATGACTGCACATCGGCAATTACTAAATGATGATCATGCAGTGCATTTTGATGGCATGAAATATAATCAATGTGCAAAAAACACCACCCACTGGAAGCCTTATGTGAAAAGGCAGTAAATAAATTAACATCATAATGGGCCGGTTAACCGAAGAACAAAGGGGACTCATCATATTGTAATTTATTATTGATATAACAGCGACGAACCATTACATTGACAAGAATGTTACGTTTAGAGTACCCTGTTAACATTATTGATTATAAATCACTTTCGAACTGAGTAATTGTTTTGTTGTTGTCGATAGTTGGGATAAGGTGATCAGTTTGGGAAGAAGACAACGCCGAGAAAAAATATAGGAGAAAATTAGAAGTGAAGTGAAAACAGGAAAGATGAGAGGACGATTGTGGATAGTAAAAGAAAGAAAAATAGGAGGATAGATACATGGATAGATTGATTGATTGACTGATAGAAAAAAAGGTATACGATGAATTGACAATCTTTTTTTTACTATATCAGTATCATGCAAACATAGGTAAAACGCATGGAATAACCAGACAGACAAAACAGACAGATGACAGATATACATACAGACATACATACATAAAACAGATGGACGGACCGACCGACCGACCGACCGACCGACAGACATACAGACAGACAGACAGACAGACTCCTGGAGTCGTTTGTTACTCCGGCAGGCATCTCCATGGGTATTAAGGCGCGGACAGAGTTTTTTCCCATATTATGAGTAATTAGATTACACTGATATAGGAAATATGTTAAATGTATAGCTATTATAATCCCGACGTGTCATTCGCAGTATCGGAGATCTGCCTGAAATCCGCTGTTCTCGACCATGGGTCAAATAGATCAAGTGGATAGGCGCTTTAATTTAGATCCCACCACACCTAACTGCATATACTTAGGTACGATAACTTAGTCGTGAATGAACGTTCACTTAGTGATGAACGGAAACGTATGAGGATTAGCTGTTAGGTTCGAGTAAATCATAGTATTTACTCAGGTTTGAGACGATATTTCGTTCTAGTCCAGTAATAATCCATTGTGCAGTATTGATACTTTGTTTTTATTTGAGTTAAATCACTTCAGTGAGTCCATATTGAGTAAGTGTACATTCTCTTTGTTATGAACAAACTGTAATGTTTGTTAACACGCTGAGGCTATATAAGGGCTTAAATTTTCACTTAGGTTAGAGAAGAACTTCGACGCCAGACTAGTCGGACGTGTATTGATACATAGTTCATATAGGTAGGATTTATTCAGTTATTCGAACCCAGAATAAAGCTGAGGTCAGCATCTGAGGTGTCGAAATGCTTTATATACAGGTTTCTTTTAGACCACAGAAAATTCCTGTTGAATGTAAACTGTGGTGTCAAAATAGTTTATGATATGTATGTAGCAAGCCACCATTGAACCACACGCACATGTTGTTTGCTGTGAGCTGTGGTATCAAATGGTATGTTTTTATGTGCTTCCGCTTTTTGTACGTAGCCTGCATGTAGCCGCTTTCCTGTCGGCGTGACATATTTGTCGCGTACGAAAAGCGAATTAGCTGGTTCCCACAGGCTGATGAGTAGACCAGACACATGCTTAGGTATACGCACACATTTATCAATATGTGGAGGTATTGAACATTTAATATTTAGATTAATGTATGTATAGTTGTATTTAGATTTATGGAGGTAGGTTTCGAAGGAGGTTTAGATATGTTGATGCTCTCTGCCTGTTGCCTCTTACTATACAACACAACACACACACACACACACACACACACACACACACACACACACACACACACACACACACAAAATACACATACACATACACAGAGAGAAAGAGAGAGAGAGAGAGTTTTCTACTCTCTTAATGAAATGATGCTATCTTCTACCCACAATCAGCCTCACATGGCACAAACCAATTAACCCTAAGTTAAATACGACCATCGATCCCCACACCAACACAGACTAGACCTGATCTCAGAGCACATGGCTTTGTCCCACACTACAGCGTGGACGTGTTGTGTTGTACGCTATTCCCTCGCTGTCTCCTTCCATATTCCTATGGCCAATCGTTGATCAGATCAGCCCGTCGCCAGAACATTCAATCAGTCGCCAGGTGATTAAACTGGTCAGTGTCGAAGGCGTGGCCTCCACAGGACAACACTCAGATCAACAACGTATCCAGGGGATTGTTGCCCTCCTCCGTTCTGGACACCGATGACCCCACGTCGTCCTGGATCGATCAGCGAGTTTCTTCATTTCGGCCACCGAGGAAGCGTTTTCTTCGCTGGTCGTTCCGGTTTCCTCCCGTCTGTTTATCGATCTTCGATCGTAGACCCAGTTAGTTACCGCCGACGACGGAGTGATCTAAAACAGCCACGCTATGGCCGCAGAACGTCAACACTGTGGCATAATTTCTTGGACTTTGGCTGCATTCCGATGGACCCATTAAGCCTATAAATTCCGGTTTTTGGTAACGGGCCATTTCTCTCCGAGTGAGTGCGTCTTTCCCTTTTTCTGTCTGCCTGTCTCTCTCTCTCTCGGATATGACCGATATTTGTTAGGACTTGACTTGCTGGACGTCACGGTTACAGCCTAAAAGGCGTAATTCACCGTCGTCGTGTTAGAGCGTTACTCTTCTGGCTGCGCGTACAATGGCTTGGAGTCGGGGTGGAAAAGGTGAGACGAGTTAGGTGTTTACTATCTGTTGTTGGCTTGTTACCGTGTGATGTGATGTCGTTGTTATTGTCGTTGTTGTGTTGCAGCTTCGAAGCGAAACGCATTATCATACGACAAGGCCACATGGCGGATAACTTCTACTTCATCTTGTCCGGTAAAGGTGAGTGTCCCGGTTTCGCTGGTTCGTGATAACGAACTGTTCTTGTCCATCAGTGGTTCAGCGCATTCGCCGTAAGTCGAGAGCACAGCAACAATTAGCTGGTCTAATAATTCCATTATATTTAACTGTTTATATATTTCTGATGTATTTTTGATGGTGTATAAATGTGTATCAGTGGAGATCCATTGTCTCCCTGGCTTCCCCGTGTCGTTTGCCATAGCGGGTCATACTGACCGACAGTGTTCAATCCACAGTGTACGAAAATCTTTATGTATTTTTCAAAACAAATATATTTAAATTGACAAATAGATAGCAATGTTTGGAGTACGCAGTTTCAGATTATTTCACTAAAATGAGTGCGACATAGCAAAGACTCCATTTAGGTAAACATTGAGTACAAATAGTCAACTACAATCAGCATGAATATCAGTTTATTTAGATTTGGGCAGCGTAGAAACCTGATGCGAAGATCCATTATCATGTATCTGGCGATGATCATCCAAATGATCATTATGCCTATTGCTGATTAAAATAGAGCTGGGATATAGAGAATTGTAACAAATGCAATATTTATCATTTACTGAACTCTAGGCACATAACGAAACTTCATACGAATGGCAAAAAGATATGCCATTGATGGAATCGTAATAACCCCAGTCGTAGAAAAAAACCCACCTCGATAAAACAAGGACGCAAACAAACACACGGCCAAAAAACCTGAAACCGTGTGTGTACATGCTTGTGTGTGTGTGTGTGTGTGTGTGTGTGTGTATGAACGCGCGGGTATGCATGTCTAGATACAAGTTGTAATTATCGGTAATGAAGGATAAGGAATGGTCTCGCTGGATGCTACTGGACAATAAACCACTTTACATATATATCCTGCCACTAGTCTGTCGATTTGTCTGTATGCCTGTCTATATTATGGATCATTTTCAATCTTTTCCCGCCAACCCCACTACCCCCCCCCTCCCTCTCGGTGTAATCTTCCGTTATCTCGTTCGTGTCTCTCTGACCGTGCTGAACTTCGTGGTGATTAACGATTTGATAATTAATGCAAATCGATAGTTTTGTTAAACGTTCCTCGATCACGATGCATTCCAACTATTAACACCATCCCGGCTGATCGTGTGCCCGCATTAATTTGTCGGCCAGCTAATGAATAACGCATATCGTAATCGATTGCTTTGGCTGATTGAAACGACTTAAAGTCGTATATCAGGGAAGATGAATGTCGGCTAAGAGATTGCATTACTACAATTATCACGAAAACCTCGTAACTATATGGGGCCATCATATCCATCTTCATGCCCAATTTTTTGTCTTTATTTGTCAGAATGATTCTACTTGGGGAATGTATGATTGTAGATGATGAACATTTTAGCTTGGGATTATTTGTCTGTGCCCGATTCGGGTAAGTCAAATAGTCACTTCACGATGCTAATATCATCGGCCAGTGAATTCCCCGGAGCCTAAATTCTAGGAAAGAAAGCAACAAACCTATGATTCAAAAAACAAACCAATATCACATAGGTTAAGTGCCTAGAATGTATATGAATTGACTAATCATATTAAGTTAATTTTAATCGACTGCCCCTTCTCTCTCTCTCTCTCTCTCTATATATATATATATATATATATATAAATATGTGTGTGTGTGTTAGTGTGTGTGTGTGTGTGTGTGTGTGAATATTTTATAAAACAATTATGATTTCCTAGCTGCATTAAAGTAGATGGACATATTAAATAATGATTATTTATCGATTAGGGAGAGAATATTAATCATAACATGAATCGGTAGAGTGCGACTGTTCGATTTTATATCAGGAATAAATAGCCTATATATATATATATATATATATATGTGTGTGTGTGTGTGTGTGTGTGTGTGTTTTTTTTTCCCTTGGATTTGTGAGAGTTGATATATTTCATGCAGAAAACATATTGACATTTGTTGTTTTACACAGCATTGGTGACAATATTGGAGACCGACAAGAAAACTGGTGAATCGCGGGCAAACACAGTGGCAACATTAAGGAAAGGAAACAGTTTTGGAGTAAGTTTGTATGCATATGTCTGTGTGTGTGTGTAAATGCATTCGTGTGCGTGGGTGTGTGTGCGCGTCATGAGTATAGGAGGATTACAAATTAATGGAAAATATAATTATATATTTTATATATTCCTGAAACTGTGCATATATATATATATATATATATATATATATATATATATATAACTAGACATAACAATGTCATTTCACACGCGCACACCGCACACACACACACACACACACGCACACACACACACACACACACACACACACGCTCGGATGACTTGTGCTTTAGAAACGGCCGGAGGTCAATCCCCGTGTGTTTTGATCCTATGATATAAATATTATTATTATTATCATCATTGATTAATTATTGACAGGAGTTGGCTTTGATGCACGGCGCTAAACGGAGTGCCACCGTCACGTGTAAAGATGACGTAGAACTGTTGGCCGTCGGCAGAGAGGATTTCATCGACATCTTCATGCACGTCGAAAAGAACACGGAACCGGAACACATCCAGTTCCTCAGGCAGATAGATATCCTCAGAGGATGGCCCATAGACAAGCTACCCTGGGACGACCCAAAAATCTGTCTCTTTACCTACTTCAGGTAACGTGACTTATAATTTCTCCATCAGTGGATACTGTGTCCTGGGAATTTGATTCTTCTTATGATAAGATACCATTTTGTTCTGTGCCTTGATGTTCGCATTAAGTTTTTCACGTAGGTATTTCGTTGTTATCACATAACGTTTTTAATCAGTGAATAGTTCGTTTAATCAGTAGTTCCCATTTCTTAACCGGCTTACATTACAAATTTCATTCGTGCGCATTGAAAAATAGACCTGCTGTTTGTATGCATTATGCATGCCATCTTTATTGGCACTTGATGTTGCATTAATATTATATAATTATAATATTATATATATATATATATATATATATATATATATCCCATATTTATCGTATGCAGTTTTAATTAGTGCCATATTATTTATTAAGAAACATTATAAAATTGTGTTAAAAGTATAAATATGCCGTGTAAGCTGCCAATCTGTGGCACTTGTCATATACTGTTCGTTTCATTTAAACTGTAAATCTGTATGGGAGCGGCTATGGCCTAACTAACAGGGAGGGGGGGGGGCGTTACCTCAGATCTGTAGTATCTGGGTTAAAATCCAAGCTTAGCTATGAACGAAGAGTGTTTCAGCTTTCATTTCACTCAATTGCGTTTGAAACTTGCTTCGACAGCAACCGTACTAGATACTGGATAATAACACATCACATTTTCAATTCATTTGTAATGGGGAAGAAAGCGATCCTAGGTGCTGCAAACGTTTGGATACGAATTAGCGTGCGACCTGGAACGCGCGCAATCAGACGGTGTTGTCGGTGTTCAGCTATCGATTTCGTCTTACAGGCGCGGCGTGGTGATGTGTCGAGACAGCAACAGAGCCGACTGGATCTATATAATCAAGACCGGATCATGTAAGGTGCTGAAAAAGCTGCTAGCCACCAAGCCGAATGTACCCGGTCTGGAGCAACTCCGGTACTCTGACGTCACAGACAACAAAAACACATGTAACTATTTACAGAAATTAAAAAAAATCTCGATTATAATAAAGGCACGCAGAGACAAGTCGGCGACAGCGGAATAATGGGTCTACGTCAGGTTTTGGTTCTGTTTGTCCGCGGTTCGGGTTATTTGAGAACTTGATCGTTAAATCTACTGGCGTTATTTTTATAGATCGCTTTGTGAACAAGTCTAGACTGGGAAGAGAAAATATATACTTTTAAACTGCTGGAAATGGCAGACAATTCGGCTTTTTTTCAACTGCTGAAATCTATTTTATGTCATATGGCATTATTTTCTAATGCAAGATCACTGGAAATGGCAGAAAATTCGACTTTGTTTAAGGGTAGAAATCCAGTTTGCATAATATATCGCTAAATATATTTTTTATTATGATTATTCTTCCATCATGTAACACAACTGTGCTGTTCCATCATATTTATATGCGTTGTGACTATTCCATGTTTTCTGTTGTTTTCATTCACCACCAGCATGGCACCCTCCCCATGTTCATAGAGGACAGCACCTGCGCAGCGCCTTCTCGTCTTTGAACGGTTCAGTGAGCAATCTCTCATCGACAGGAAGTTCCGGTGAAGCGCAGAGTTCGCGGAGAGAGAAGCTAGACGTCTATTATGGGCGACTACCACCGATCCGGGCCAAGACAAACTCCAGTAGTGAGTGTGATGTAATATATGATCTGGTTCTAAATCATCGTTATAATGGGAAGTTCAGCTGAGCAATTTAGTAGTATGTAAAACGATTTAAGGCCGATGGAATACACCCTAGAGAAACACCCCAGAAACACAGACTTGGAGAATAATAGGAAGTGGCCGACAGCGGAGAGACTGGATGGGAAGGTAAAACAGACTGACCAGAAAACGGGAAGACAACCGACAGACAAGCAAATAGACTGGGATGAAGGCAGGCAGTGAAATAGAAACACGGGGGTGGTTGGACTTTCTGTCGAGAAAACATACAAGCAGACAAACAGCAAGACAGATAAATACACGGACAGACAGACAGACAGATAGATACATAGATAGACAGGCAGACTGGGAGAGAGAGAGAGAGAGAGAAACATACGGAATGCAGAAATACGGACAACTATGCTGACAGACAGTCAGATAAATGTCAAATTCTACCACTTTAGGCTTATCAGCGGATAGGTTGCATAAAAGTTGTTTCAGATAGTTTCCCCAATATTAAGAGATCGATTCTCCTACTTCCCCGATGTAGGATAAATGATTTTAAACAACTCCGTGTATATCAGTGTCTTCCTTCACATGCTGAGATATGATGTATACATCTTCACTGTCCCCTTCCAGTTCTCGGCAAAGGCTGTGAGGATACAGATCCTTACATGGGTGATGTGACGTGGAAAGGGGTGAACAGTTTCTGTCACTG